>CAUYSK010117157.1:0-25338 GCA_963575035.1 Avahi laniger
TGACTCTCCCCCGCCCAGTGCGGACCTAGCACGGCACACTGGAGAGTTCAAAATGTCCCCTGACTTTGTCTCTTCTCCACTCTGCCCGTCAGCCTGTGCCTCAACTTCGCACTGACTTCAGACACTTCCCTGTCTGAGTGGCTGTGGAGGTTGATGGAGTAAGAGTCGTTCTCCTGTGGGTCAGATCACACTGCCCCAGCCGGCCAGCGGGCAATGCCATCCCACGCTGTATTCCGTATTATGTGTCTCGCAGTCTCCGAACATAGTGATCGATTCTCCAATTCACCTTTTTTTTTTCCAGCACTGCTTGTCCCGTGCTGCTTCTCTGCAGAGTCACAATGCTGTTCCTGTGGGAAAGCGATCCCCACTCGTATGTAGTTGTCCGTGTTCTTCACCTCCCACTCTGGGAGCAGAGAGCCAGGACGTCACCACTAATCCACTATTTTTTCCCATTCCTACTCTATATCTTTATTTGAATGTTTGGTCTATTCACATTCAATATTATTGATAGATAAGGAGTTACTACAGTCATGTTGTTATTTGATTTCTGGTTGTTTTGTGGTCCTTTCTTTTTTCTTCCTTCTTTCCTTCCTGACTTTCTTTTTGAAACGTGATTTTCTCTGATAGTGTGTTTTAATTTTTTGCTTTTTATTTTTTGTGTATTTGTCATAGGTTTTTTTTTTTTTTTTGATTTGGGGTTAATATGAGGCTTGTAAAAACCATTTTATAACCAATTATTTGAAACATGTGGAAACTCTGCTTACAAACAAATAAACCAGCAAAGAGAAATCTAACAGAAATTCTACCCTTTAACACCATCACCTACCCCACTTTTTAATTTTTGTTGTTTTCATCTATATCTTTTTATCCTATCTGTCTCTTGAAAAGTTATTGTAGTTATTTTCGATAAGTTAGTCTTGTAGCCTTCCTACTCAAGATATAAGTGGTATTTATACCACAGTTACAACAATAAGTATTCTGCATTTGTATATTTATTGTTACCAATGAATTGTATACTTTCATGTGATTTCTGATTGTTCATTAACGTTCCTTTCTTAAATATTGAAGAACTCCTTTACAAATTTCTTGCAGGACCATTCTGGTGTTGATGAAATCCCCCAACTATTGTTTGGCAGTTAAAGTCTTTATTTCTCCCTCATGTTTGCAAGATATTTTTTTCAGGATATGATATTCCAGGTGTAAGATTTGTTTTTCTTTCAGCACTTTGAATATGTTATGCTACTGTCCTCTGGCCTGTAAGGTTTCTACTTAGAAGTCTGCTGCTAGACATACTGGAGCTCCTTTGTATGTTTTTTTTTCTTTGTTTTTAATTATTTTTATTTTATTTAATCTTTTTATTTTTTCCTTTCCTTGGGATCCTTTCTTTATCTGTAACCTTTGGGAGCTTGAATATTAAATGCCTTGAAGTAGTCATGTTTGGCTTAAATCTCTTTGGTGTGCTATGACTTTCTTGTGCCTGAATATTGATATCTTTTTCTACATTTAGAATGTTCTCTGTTATTATTTCTTTGAATAAACTTTCTACTCTAATCTCTCTTTCTGTCTCCTCTTTAAGGCCAATGACTTTTAGACTTTCCCTTTTGAAGCTTTTGCAGTGGGCAACCTGGGGACTGAAGGCCACTTGTGGCCTTCTAGGTCCTTAACTGTGGCCTTGTGACTGAATCTCTCCCTCCTGGGCTTGTTTTTGTTGATGTTGCTTTTTTAATTTAATGATTTGACTAGAATATTTTAATTAATGCATTTTCCAATCTTTGTGAAGATTCTAATTTTGCTCCTCAGTGTCTTCAGCCTTGGACATGAACATAGTCATCCTGGGATGATTGTGGTTTTAGCAGGACTACCGTAGTTTATCCAAGCTATTGTAAAAATATTATAAATTAGGAGGCTTATAAATAACAAACATTTATTTATCATAGTTTTGGGAGTTGGAACGTCCCAAATCAAGGTAAAAACAGATTCATTGGCTGGTAGGAGCCACAGATGGTACCTTCTCACTGGGTTCTCACATTGTGGAAGGGTCTAGCTAGCTCTCAATAGTCCCCATTTTTAAGGGCACTAATCCTAAGAATGAGACCTCCACCTTCATGATGAAATCAGACCCTAAAGGTCCCACATCTTAATACTATCACTTTGGGGTTTAGGATTTAAACATATAAATTTTGGCAAAATACAAACATTCAGACCATACCTAAGACTCTCATTGCCTGATGTCTTTCTTAATCCTTTTGCTTTTGCTGTTATCACACTCAGCTTTAAGTTGCCACTAATTGTAAACTGATTGATCCTTCTTTCTTTTTTGGAAAATTAACTAGAATACAAATTGTTTCAAAGTCTGATCCAAACAAACATGAACTCTTTTCAGAGTAGTTTTTGAGACAAGTCATTAAGGTTTGCTCTAACCCCAAGAGGAATTTTCTTAGCTGTCTCATTTCCCTATTTCCCTGGTGTGTTTCCTCTCTCTCTCTCTCTCTCTCTCTGATAAAATTGCTATCCTATAATTTACCTTCTTGCTCTGATGGAGCTATCACCCTCCTCTTAATTTCTTACCACCAAAATCTTCTTTGGCTTTGAAACCATCTTTTATCTTAAATTTCCCACACTTTGTTTCAAATAAAGTCAATTCTTCCAGCAAGAATTTCAGGACTTTGTGTTATTATGGACAGTCTCCTGGGAAGAAAAATATCTGTCCTGCTGTTCCAGAGCTGGATTCAGACAGCAGACCAATCATGTCATATTGGCCCCTCTGCTTTATAAACCAGGCACTTAGCTGGGGCTGCAGTTGCTAGTCTTCTCAGCTGCCTTTTCCAGTGTTGAACTTGTTTCTTATGAGTGATCTGGGGCAAGAACAATCAATGCACCAGTATTTTTGGCCTGCTATTCCTGAAAATGAGGATCTGCTCTCTGAGTAATGGCTTGGTGGAAGAAAGGAACTCCCAAACTTAGCTGGAATTTGGCCTCTGCAAGTTGGAGCTGGAGAGGATGAGAAATGCTGGAAGTCTCCTCTTCTCAGTGAGATATGGTATCCCTTGATTGAGTAACTCACTACTGACCAATTCAGGGAGTATTGAGACTTGACTTCCGTTGACATAAGCAAAAAAGTCATAGAAAGTCAGGCCTTCATGTAAGAACATTCCTCTTGATCTTGTTGATGAAATAGTAAAACTTTGAAGAATCTCCATCTTATTTGTAGCATGAGCCTCCATTTCAGCCCCATTCTTGGAGACAGCAGGAATATAGGGCACCTTCTTGAACAGGTTTTGTGTAGTCTAAAATTTATGCAATTTGGAGACCTCTTTTAAAGAAAAATAAGACATAATAAAAATAACTAAATTTTATGTCTTTATTTATTAGCATCATCCTGAATATCAATATGAGGTTTCTGGGACAACAATGAGGGCCATGTGTTGCCCTGTACTTAGAGGAGAGAGAGGTAGCTGTCCACCCTCCTTTCTAATAGCATCTCTGGGGAAATTTAATGGGAAGTATTCTTGGTTCTTACCATGTGGAATGTAGATGAGTCTCTCCAAGGAAATCCTACACCAGTGTCTCCATCTTGCCAGCTGGAAATAACTCCATGGTTTCAGGTTTTATCTCCCACCCCCCTCTTGAAATATAAATGCATACATCCAGAGAAACAAATCACTCTAGAATTCTCACTTTATAATCAGTCATAAATTTACTTCTATTTTATTCCAGGTTTCAAGTTTCAGTAAATTTTGCTGAATAAGCTATAATTGTACATAAGAATATCAAACATAAGGATATCTTCTGTATATTGCCACACATACACAAAATTAGGACTTAATCCAAGCAAGTGAAGGACCCTGGGGCTTAAGCTTCATTAGCTTTACTTAAAATCTGACTCGGGTCTTGATTCCTGTTGAAAGAATTAAAGCAGGCTTGGGGAGCTGGGTTTTTAGTCTGAGCAAGTGAGCATCTGCTCCATCTTACTTGTAGAACTTACTATTTGGTAAACCATCCAGCTAATTAAGATTCCATTTTCATATCATGATTCTTTTTATTGTCCCCTTCTTCTTTTTCAAGTTCGTGCCTGGGTAGCTATCAAAGATCACTGTTTTTCCATATCATTGTAGGTAAGGGTATCCATGTTTCTGCACTGATTCCTATGTTGATCTCTACTTCAGGGTAGCTGGTATGATTTTTGGTGTGAATGAGATATTGTAGAGCTAGACCCATCCCTGGGCACTTGGATGACATGTACTGCTTTTTAAACTTATAGTTAATTTTCTTGCCATGGTAAGTGCTCCTGGGTAATCTGGCAATTTCTATTTTCTCCTGATTGGGGTCCATCTGGCACTTCAAAAATCCCTAAAATCTGACTTTTATCATTTTTTGCCCCAGATGGTCATACTGCATCAACCTCTTTGGAAAGTGAACTATTCAGTCTCATAAATATCGTATGCATTTACTTTCAGGGGTTAAATAGGGAATAATACTCCAAACATTTTTAATTTTAGCTTTCTATTCAATCTATCTTTCACATCCCTTCTCCTTGGAATTTTGGTCCTGAGAAGAGAAGCCAGGATATATATATATAATAAGCTGTCTACTTCCCCATCTCTAGCTCCCTACTCCACTCCAATCCACAGGGAGCAGACTAGATAGGCTTCTTTATTTTCTCTACCATTCCCCTAAATCTTGTTCTCCTCTTACCAGCAGAGGCAATCAATTTGCCCTTTTTCTGCAACTGTGTGCAGGAAGATAAATAATCTCCCTATTAAGAGAAGATAAAAATTATGAAACTTTTTTATTTCAAATCTATAAAATATGGAATTTTTTCATGCTTCCTAGAAGACTTTTGCTAACACTGGTAATTGGTACTTAATAGGTAAAAATTTTCCAGATAATTTTACCCCAAACATGCAATTATTTCTTGCCCCTTTGTTTTAATATTGGGGGATAAGATTATTTATGATTATTCATATTTTGTAATCTGGACAAACTGAGAGTACAGGTTTAACACATAATTTTGATGCCAAGATATAGGAACACTCGTACACTGCTGGTAGGACTGCAAACTAGTACAACCTCTGTGGAAAGCAATATGGAGATACCTCAAACAGATACAAGCAGAACTACCATTTCATCCAGCAACCCCATTACTGGGCATCTATCCCAAAGAACAAAAGACATTATATAAAAAAGACATCTACACTAGAATGTTTATAGCAGCACAATTCACAATTGCAAAGATGTGGAAACAACCCAAGTACCCATCAATACATGAGTGGATTAATAAAATGTGGTATATGTGTACCATGGAGTTCTACTCAACCACAGAAAGCAACGGTGATGTAGCACCTCTTGTATTATCCTGGATAGAGCTGGAACCCATTCTACTAAGGGAATTATCCCAAGAGTGGAAAAACAAGCACCATATGTACTCATCATTAAATTGGTATTAACTGATCAACACTTCAGTGCACATATAGTAGTAACATTCATCGGGTGTTGGGCAGATAGGATGTGGGAGTAGGGGATGGGTATATTCACACCTAATGGGTGTGGTGCACACCATATGGGGGATGGACATGCTTGAAGCTCTTACTTGAGTGGGGCAAAGGCAATAATGTAACCTAAACATTTTTATTGCCATAATATGCTGAAATAAAAAAAGTTAAAAAAATTTAAAAAATAAAACACAATTTTGCTACAGGTACTATATAATTAAAATATCCACCAATGCTGGCTTTTTAAATTACATATTTTTGGATGGAGGCAATGTTGTAATTAGAAACATATTTTTAAATTTTGAGTTATGAATATTTCAAATATGTATATTGAATAGTCTCTCTCTCCCCAAAATTTTCAGCATACTGAAGGTAATTCTATTTAAAAAGCAGATACTGAATACTTTCTGATTACCAAGCCTGCTGTCCAACTTTCTGGGCATAGGGAACCACAAATTCTGCTAAAGAAATGCATTAAACCCTCAGGTGAAAAGGGCCTGATTCAGACTCCTATAGACAATTGGGAACAGGATTGACAGTCTCCTAGCCAAGTCTTACCCACTCTTCTTCAGCAGTGGTGTAGCCTTAAGGTAACATTCCAATAGTAGCTCAAAATATGGGAACATTAAGATGCGGGAAAGAGAAAAAATATGACTATGTTTTAAAGTGATTATTTTCTTTAGGTGACAATGACAAAAGAATTCAGCTAAAGCTATGGCTCTGTCATTGCCACATAATTTGCAAATGTCACAATTGATACCAAGAATTAAGGTGATTATTACGACATCAGGGCCTAACCATATTAATTGGAGACTGGAACACTTATTTGAATATAATTTTGTTTTTAATTGAAATCTTAGGCTGTTATTTCTTAGCAAACTTCCACTCAGCAATAAAGCAGATAAAAAATTATGAAAAGACTAAAATGGACAGCCCTACTGAAAAAAATGCTAAACCAAACTGGAAAATTATATATAAACCAGTTCATATATTTATTTCCCTCATTATTTATTAATCACACTATAATTTATGATATAATTCATGTGATATAATTTATATCATATATAACATATTTTATGTAATATATATACACACAAACAGAATAGTCTGAAATATATCTTGTTATGTAAAATACTCTCAAAATTAAGTAGCAAAATTGATTTGAGAATTGATAAAGTTAAGTAAAATTTTTTCAATGCCCCAAAGTACTTCTTCAATATAATCAATGCCTCATAAGATCTTTATTATTTACCAATTAGAAGTAAATTTATTATATGTTGGTATACACTTAAATACATATAAACATGAATAGCAACATTGAATCTCTAAAATACTGAATCCTCAATGAGCTGTGTAGTAAAGCACTTAATTCCCACTCATGTGGATTTAATGCAATTGCCAGAACATTTTAATGAATACACACATGCATACTTGTGTATGCACGTGCGTGTATCTCCCCTGGTTTAGTTTGCCATAAAATCTCTGTCAATAAGTCACCCATAAAAAGCACAGCTTTTTCTCACCTTTTAGATGTTTATAAAAAAGTTTAAAAAATTAAAGTAAAAAATTTCAAAAAGGCACATTTTACATTTTCACTTAAATATCTATTATAGCTTCATTACTAATAGGAAAAATAGTCACAGGATATGAATTATTCTGAGAAAGAATTAGAATCTTTTCTTCTGTTTTAAATTTTAAAAAAGATAAAATCATTTCTAATGATAAAATCCACATTGCTTCTGGCTAAGCTTACAAATCACAGCTACTGCTGTGTAACTCAAAGCTACTGGTTAATACTTCTATTTTCCTTGCCTGTAAAACTGTAAGCTCCAATGCCATAATGATTCCTTAATAGAATGAGTTAGTGATAATGAGATCATAAGAAACACAAGTTAAATCATTCATTTAAAAAGGTAAAGAAAAGGTAATGAAAGTTGCAAGGGACATAGCTCATATTTTAAAAACTAATGGAGAAAAATAAACCCAGAAGCAGCTTAACACCTAAACTTTAGCCTGCAGTCGTGCAGTAATGAAACTCCTGACATTACAAATACATTTACTTAATAGTTGTTGTCACTCATAAAATAATGGGTCCTTCAAAAAGTTCATTACAAATTGAAAATAAGCTTTAAAACCCATAAAAATATCTCTGACATTTATTGCCAAAAAGTAGCTTGAAGATGTTGATACATATCGATAGAATGCTTGATGACATTTGGAAATTTTATTAATAATTTATTCACAGCATATGAAAATTCATAGAGAAAAGCTTGGTTGGAATATGCTTGTGGGCAGGCAAACAATGGTCTAGTTGCCTGTGGGCTAACTGGAAAACCCTGAGATTTATTTTGCAGGAACCTTAGAGCAAGCCGGTAGTACCTTATTCCTGGTAATTTTCCATTAGCAATCACCCCATGAATCCATCCAAGTTCTTTCTGATATAGCTCAATTTTCTATGGAAGTGATTTTATTACCTTTTAAAATGTGATTTATTTAGTACTTTTATTATAGGTTTGCATTATATATTTTTTAAAGTGCTTGCTCATGCTACTTGATATTGTTGGAATTTTAGAAATAGATGTTTACTATACTTGGTATAACTCAGTAATTTTTCAGAATTTTTGTATTGCCAGGTAATACTAGTTCAAACCGGCATAGAACTTTCTGATTAAATTATATTTCCAATTTTTCTTGTATGAGAATGCATCATTGACAGAAGGGTATCCTAACAATTTTCAGATCAGCTCCTTGAGCAAGGTCCAAGAAGAATATTCTGAGTATTTCCTTGAATTTGGAATATAAAACAGAGACACACACATACACACACACACAAACAGACATACACTCACCCATTCACGGGGGTGTAGGGGGAGAGAGAAAGAGAGAGAGAGAGAGGGAGAGAGACAGAGAGAAAATGAGAGTGACAATCAAGCAACATTCTGGTTAATAAAACACCTTAGCAATACCCAGAGCCTCAAGAGGCATTATTGTTTTCAAAATGAGTGCTGTAAATGCAAATGAGTTTTCTGAGTATAAGCTATTCTTTCCCTGATACTTCAGCGAAATCCCTTCTGGTAGAAAGGACCATTTAACCTAATCCTTTGTCATTCTGTGGTTTTTCTGAAACACATGATCTCTAACTTCTCTAAAATTTATGCCCTTGATAAATTTGAGGCAAATTAGCAAGATTTGCTGCCATGAATTATCTTTCTATATACTTCATTTTTATTCAAATTGATGGTCTGACCATATTTCTTTACTTTGCACTAGATGATAGTCAGTGATTGATGGTGAGTTGTTTCCCCAAATGACTTATTGGGTCATTAAATATGAAATGTCCAATTTCAAATCAAAAGTTTCATTTATGATATCTCAAAGAAGAAACAGTACAATTAGTCAAAGCATGTGCCTAAACTATTGGCACAGTTTTGCCATCTTAACGGCAACTGGCTTATGTCAGCATCAGAGAAGCCTGGAGAGTGAGTGGTGATGAAATCACGAAAGGCATTTTCTACAGCTTGTTAAGAATTGAATATTTTTCCTTACAAGAAGAGGGGTTAAACTCATAACTAAAGGACACGGTGAGCCTTGTAGAGGGGAAGGACATGGCTTTAACCCTCACTTGGGGGAGGCAAAGACATAAAATGTAACCCCAATGTTTGTACCCTCATACTACACTGAAATAAAAAAAAAGTAAAAAAAAAAAAAAAAGAAAAAAAGAAGGGATCCAAAGCCTGGAAGAAGTGGTAGTCAGTTGGTGCAAGATCTGGTGAATATGGTGAATGACAGAGAGTTTCTAAGTCCAGCTTCTGTAGTTTGAGCAGCGTTGTTTGTGCAACATGTGGTCAAGCATTGTCTTGCAAAAGGATTGGACTGTCTCTATTGACCAATCTAAGCTGCTTAATCACAAGCATCCTCATCATTTCATCCAGTTGGTTGCAGTAGACATCTGTTGCAATAAATTGTCCAGGATTCATGAAGCTGTAGTGGATAATTTCAGCGCTGGACCACCAAAGAGCCACCATTAGCTTTTTTGGATGAATATTCGGTTTTGAACTGTGTTTTGGCACTTCATCTTTATCCAACCATTGTGCCAAATGTTTGTGATTGTCAAAAAGAATCCATTTTTCATGACACTTAACAATATGGTGTAGAAATGCTCGGACTTTATGTCGTGACAGCAAAGAAAGGCAAGCTTCGACACGATTTCTCTTTTGATGCTCATTTAAATAATGTAGTACCCATCTATCCAACTTATTTCCCTTGCCCATTTATTTCAAATGGTCCAATATTGTTGGAATAGTAATGTCAAACCCTGCTGCTAATTCATGCATAGATTGAGATGGATTTGTTTCCACTACTGCTTTCAGTTCATCATTATCTACCTTGGTCTCAAATCACATGGCTCATTTTTAAGACTAAAATCATCAGAACAGAACTTTTGAAACCACCGATGTACTGTGCATTCATTAGCCACATCCTTTCCAAACACCTTGCTGATATTTCGAGCTGTCTGCATTGCATTGGTTCCACAACAGAACTCATATTCAAAAATAAGATGAATTTTTCACTTACCCATGGTTTTGCAAAAATTGCTCTAAAATAATTGGAAAGATAAGTGCAAGCCAAAATGTGCAGTTGAAAGAATGAGAATGTACATTCACAATTAAAAAAAAAACCACCAAGAAGTGTCAAAGTGAAATGTCAGAGATATCAACTGTCAAAGTTAGTACTTAAGGAAATCAGACATTCCATACTTAATAACCTAATAATATAAATGTTGCACATGTGGAAACTGAAGCCAGAGAAACAAAGAGACTTGCATGAAATTGCTTAATCTATTTTACAACATTAACTGGTTTGACACTTACTTTGAAATCTGTGTTCAGTCTTTCAAGGTACCATCAAGGTACCATGGCATAGTAGAAATTACCAGGGCCTTTGAAAAGGCAGAATTGAATTTTCCACTTATTAATTTTGTGACAATGGGAATTTAATTGATCTTTATGAGCTTCAGTTTCTTTATCTGCAAAACAACAATAATAACCTTGCAGGTTTTTTTGTAGAGACTAATATTAATATATGTAAAAATGCTTCCATAATTTTTTGGACATGGTAGATTCTTAGCACATAGCAGATATTATTATTTTCCTATCATATGATATTATAAAAATAAATCAGCATTCTTAATTGGAAAAACCCCACCTCTCTAACTAGTTTAAGCATCGAAAGTATACATTTAGGTATAACATTAGGTATCTCACTGAGTCAGTAAGAAGGGTTGGTGTTTGCATTGTTAGGGACAAATCCAATTTACTTCACAGGAATGCTTCTGCACAGGAATGCAGTACTGCTCCCTCTGAGTCAGACACTATAGCTTGTACTGCTTGTGCTAGAACTATGCCACTTACTACTCTGAAAATTGAATATCTCTGCTGCCATCCTTACATGAATGAATGTCTACTTCTTCATGTCACTAACTTTCAAATCAAAGTATCCTGCAATTTTGTTTCATTGGTGAGTTTAGGTTACATGCTTCTGGCATATTTGCATGACAGGCTGGGAAAGTAAATTCTGGCTTCTACCTGGGGACACAGACCCATAAGGTGGAACATAACTCAATCATTTGTTGGAAATAGTAATTACTCAAATTATACAAATGTCTACTGCAGTTGGTGCCTACAGGAGCCAGAAAAATGATGAACAGCAATTATCAGGCCTGAACCCTTGATCCTAGTAAGAAAGACAACTTAAATCAGTTGCCGCTTCTTATTCATTATCCATGTCATCCCACAATCAAGGATTTGGCAACCTGGTTCACCTGTCTCAGGAGCCTCCTAAGATTCCATATCAAATAAAAATCTTTCTCAGAGAAGTATAAAACAAATGGATACACCATAGATCTGGTTGTACAGAACAGGAGGTAAATTGGTCCCATGGGTGCTCAAAATTTGAATTAAAAAATAGTTTCTTCAATCTTAAGGAATAGAGGTAAATTTATAGGTCATTTCTTCCCAGTTCATGCTCCCTTTCCCTTGCTTTATTCTGACTACCTTGGAGAGGTGAGCATGCATGAGTGTGTTCAGAATTGAGGGAATGGGACATATTTTCAAAAGCAATGCATTACTTATTGCTGGGAGGAGCAGGGCAAGGATTTAGCTTTCTTAAAGAAATAAAATATGACCAAGAAGATTAATCTAAAGGCTGCCAAATTTAGCAAATAAATATATAGGATTGTTTGTTAAATTTGAATTTCATTTGTTTATCTGAAGTACAAGTTTAACTGGACATATTGTATTTTTTTTTATTTCAGCATATTATGGGGGTACAGATGTTTAGGTTACCTATGTTGCCCTTTCTCCCCCTCCCCTCCAAGTCAGAGCTTCAAGCGAGGACATATTGTATTTTATCTGGTGACCATCGTCCAAGAGCAATTTGGGTGCCTTCTCTGTCTCCTATCACACATATGCTTATATTACACTTTTATTGTCCATACATTCCCATTAAAAACACACAAATTTAGCATTAGTGAGATGATTATCCATCTTAATGTGATGAAGTAAGTGTCCATATTGATATTAATTTTCACCAGGCACAAAACTAAATCCAAGAGGATAGATAATTCACTACTGATGGGAAATTCAAGTCTTTTGGAAGAAATATATTGGCCATGTAGTTGAGAATCAGTCTATTCTTGAATTCTGAGACAGTTTTTAATTCATGACATTGGGCAAATATCTGTCTAGTTTCATAAAAAAATATTAATAGTCTTTAAAATAGTTTGTGACTACATTAGCATATCCTTTTAAAGATTACAATAGACTTTAGTAGACTTTATTTCCTTTGGCCCTCACCATGAGAGCATCATCATCATTATTTAAGTTGAGAAAAACTAGTTCAGAAAAGTTAAATAACTTATCTAAGTAAATGGTGAATTCATGATCAAAGCCAAAGTTTTCCATTTGCTATTACTGCCTACCATCCACTTTGCCTCCTGTGTTTATTGATTTTATATGTCAACTTGATTAGGTTAAAAGATGCCAAGGTAGCTGGTAAAGCATTTCTTTGTGTGTGAGAGTGTTTCCAGAAGATATTAAAATTTGAATCAGTAGACTAAAGTATTCACCAATGTTTGTGGGCATCAACCAATCTGCTGATGGCCCAGATGGGAAAAAAAGGGTGGAGAAAGGGTGAATTCTCTCTCTCTCTTCTTAAACTGATACATTCATCTTCAGCCTCTTACATCAGAGCTCTTGGTTCTTGGGTCTTAGGATACAGAGTATGAGTTATACCATTAGCCTCCCTGGTTTTTAGGCCTTTGGACTCAGACTGAATTACACCATTGGTTTCCTGGTTTTCCAGCTTGCAGATGGTGTACTATGAGAATTCCTAGTCACCATATTCATGCGAGCCACATAATAAATCTTCTCATATACATCTCTCTATATATACATATCCTATTGTTTCTGTTTCTTTGGATAATTCTGACTAACACACCTCCTTAATGATGAGGAGATGACATAGGTGCCTGGAAACTGGAGGAACTTTAGGATTTGAGACAAATATAATGAAGACAGGAAAGGGAAAATGGAACTGTGATTGTTTCCCCTTAATATCTCTCTTCTGGAAAACCCTCTATACAGTGTTTCTAGTTTTCTCTTTGATGGCATAGGTACATGAATAATCTCTCCACATTGCTGGTCTTGTGAATGTGAGGATATTTTTACTAAGGAGGTAATCACAAATGGACTAATATCTGTCTATCATGTTAAAAAAGAGGAATTTGTGCTGGACTAGTATAGGGTTAGAAGAAGGAAACAAAAAAGAGAAAGTACAAAAGATGAAACATCTTTAAAATATATTTTCTGAAAAGAGTAAAAAAATCTGAAATAATGACACACTTCTTTTAGTATGGTGTCCTTTATACTCATATTTGTAATACTCTTATGCAAATATTTCATAATGTATTAGACTATTTTAAGTTGTTCTAAATGTTTTTATTAATATATGTATAATACAGGCTTTTTGTAAAAAGAAAAATTAATATAGAGGGAAGCGTGTAAATGAATAAGTAAAAGGCCCCCATCTTTTTCTTTAACTCCTATCCCCAGAAGCAACCAATAATAAATTCTGATTTGTATCTTTCCAGATATTTTTAATGTGTGAAAAAATGAATAGGAAGATAACTTAAAAACAAATATATGCATATATTTCAATGTATGCATCCATTTATACCAATATATCTGCTTTTTACACAAGTGATATCATATTATGTATATCCCTTTGCAAAGTTCTTATTTCATTGAACAACATGTATTTAAGATATTTCCATCCCTGGATAGATGTCTACATCATTTATTTTAATATCTGCACATTATTCCATTATATGTTTATATAACCATCTATCAATATATCATACATGTAATAAATAAGGATTTTCAATTACACAAGAAATGCCTATAAATAATATAATTGAAAATAATATATAAAAGCAAAATATGAAAAATGAAATACTTTCCAACCCCATCTTCACCCACAGTTCCACTCTGTAGAGACAACCAATATTAACAATGTCCATTATTGTTCCTCTAGTGGTCTTGATTATAATACCTGTATCTCTTTTATCAAACCAATGTAGGATAGGTTATACTGCAGCAAAAACAAAAAGTTCCCAAAATCTCAGCGGCTTATAAAAAACACATAGGTTTATTTCTCACTCATATTGCATATTTACTAAAGCTCAGCAGAAAGAGCTTTTCATTGTAGTCACTGAGGGACCTAATCTCTTGTAGGAGCTACAAGTTCATAATTCCACTATTTTAACACTCACTCTTTTAATACAAAGCCTCAGGGTTTGCGGTGGAAGGGAAAGAGAACAGGAAATTGCTCATTGGCTCTTAAAATGCATCCACTCAGAGTTAACACATCACTCCTGTTCACATATAATTTGCCATGTATAACCTCAAGAAGGCAGGGACAACAGAATTTTCTTTATGATGGAGAATAAGAGAAGAGCCAAAGAGATTTATGAGCACTAGTAATGTCTATTGTACCTTTATGCCTTAGTTTATTTTCTTTCACACAGTGCCAATTAACTCCATGCCAAGAAAGGGAAATTAGCACACACATACTTCTTTTCACCTATCTTCAATTTCATTTTTATTAGTTAAGGTATTTTTGCATGATCAAAGACAATGCAATTTATATTCTGTTCTATAATGTTAAATGTTTCAAATTCTTTGTTTAATTGACTAATTCTAAAATTCAAATCCTATTTTTAATGTGTAACCTATGATTATGTAGGTATAATGTGCTATAGTAACAAGTGCGGGTTGGACATGTCCACCAGAAATAAACATTTAATATTAATATTTAAATTTTGTTACTGGAAGGAGAATCTTTGCAACAGCACAGAATATTTTATATTGTTCATTTTAATATAAAAATGTTATAGACATCAAGAAAAGATGACAGTATAATATGCCCATCACTTAGCTTAAATATTAATAATTATCACCATATGACCCTATTCACTCCACTCCCCTGAATTATTTTAAAATAAGTCCTAATCATGACAGCATTTCGTCCATAACTAATTCAGGATATATCTAAAAGATAAAAACTCTGTGTTTGTCTTACCACAAATCCATTATCAAAACCAAAATTATTAATAAAAATCATTTCTTAATATTATCCAAAATCTAGGAGTATTTGTATTATTTTCCTGGGATTACTATAATCAAGTAGCACAAATTGTGTAACTTAGACAACAGAAATTTATTGTCTCATAGTTCTGGAAGCTAGAGGTACAAATTCAAGGCATTGGCAGGACCATACTCCTTCTGAAGGCACTAGGAAAGGATCTGTTCCAGGCCTCTTTCCTAGCTTCTGATAGTTCCTTGGCTTGTGGCAACATAACTCTAATCTTCGCATGGAATTTTCTCTGTGGTGCATCTCTGTGTTCAATCCACCATTTTTAATAAAAACACAATCATATTGGATTTGAATTCATCCTGATGACCTCATCTTAATCATCTGCAAAGACCTTATTTCCCAATAAGGTCACATTCACAGGTACTGGCAGTTAGGGCTTTAACATCTTTTGTTGGGACACAATTCAACCCATAACAATATTCATATTTCTTCACTTGTCCCATTATTTTTTTATAATTGATTTCTTCGAACCATAATACAAACAAATTCCAAACACTACATTGGGTTCATGTGTCTCTGCAATCAGTGGGTTTTCTCTTTCAGTTTTGTTTTTTGAAATTTATTGTCTGAAGAAATCACATTGCTTGTCCTATAGTTCTCCATACATTCATAGATTTTGGTGATTGTATCTGAGTAATGTCATTCACCATGTTGCTCTATATTCAAATTACTGTAAAATAGTAATTTGATCATGAGGCTTAATCAGATTCCAGTTCAGATTTTGGCAAAATCACTTCAGACCTGGTGCTATAAAATTCTTACTGGATCCCATCAGGAGGCATGTCATATCTGTTTTCTTTCAATTTTGTGATGTTAAGGTTGATCAGTGAATTTATGTTATCAGCTTAAACCATCCATTATGATGTTTACCAGTAGCCTTTTCCTTAATTTTAGTAACCATTACTTATTATTGCCATATCCATTATTTTAAAATTCAAAAAAGAGCTCTAGTTGCTCTAGTTTCTGTTACTTCTTTCTAGTTATACTTAGCTGCTACTATTTCTTGAATTATATATCATCATATTTCTTATATTCCGTATTTTGTTATGATAATTAATGAGTAATCGTTTTTATATATGATGATGAGAAGAATATAAAAGTTTTCAGTCCTTGAATTTCTAAAATGTCTTCAGTCAGGCCTCATATTTCATTGATTATTTAGCTGGGTATAGAATTCTAGGTCAATATATTTTCTGCCAGAACTTTGAAGATATTGCTTTATTGTATCCTACCATCCAGCACTGTCAATGAGAATTCTAGAGATAGGCTTATTCCTGTAACTTTGAAGATATTGCCTTTTTTTCTCTGTTTCTCTCTCACAGATAAGCTTTTATAATTTTATCTTTGTTTTTGATGTTTTAAAGTTTCACCATAATGTAGCTATTTTTTCATAAATAATTTTGTCACTAAATGGATATTTTCAATTTGAAGACATGCATCTCTTGTCAGTGCATGGACATTTAATCTACTTTTCCCTTTATTATTTTCTCTGTTTATTGTCTCTCTCTTTCATCATTGGAAATCTTATAAAATGGATGATAGGCCTTGCATAGCTATATTCCCTATATCTTTTAACTTTTTACATCTTCCAGAAGATTTCTTTGAATTTATCATCTAGATTACTGACTTGGAATTCAATCACACATATTTTTTTTTTCAAACCATCGGTTTCTCTATTTTGTCAATGACAATTTGAATTTTCAATTACTCCCTCCTGTTTTCTAAATGTTACTTTTCCTCAGAAATCTGTACTTATTTTATTGTTGTGATTTTTTTCCCCAAATATCTCTGAACATGATAAGCTGAAAGTACAATTGAAACTATAATTTGTCCTGATTTATGCCACTGATTTTTATCAAATATTTGAAATTCTTGGTATGTGTCCATATTCATCAGTAAAATGCTATGTCATTTAGAATAGAATGTCGACCTGGGTTTGTGTAAGTTTTATTCTTCAACGGTTCTCTGCCTGTGGGTTATACTTGAGTGGACGGCACATTTAAGTGGATTCCTGAGTAGAGAGCAGGAAAGCAGGAGGCAAATTCTTACAATTCTCAAAGTAAGAAGCACTTTACTCTTTTTTTTTCAATTTATTTCTTATTTACTGATACATAACTATACGTATTTATGGGCATAATATGACATTTTGTAAGTGAATACAATGTATAACGATTCAATCGGGGTGTTTAGGATATACCATCATCTCAAACATTTATTATTTCTTTGTGTTGGGAACATTTCAAATTTTCCTTTCTAGCTGTTTTGAAACATACCATAAAATATTATGTGTGCTATTGAACACTAGAATTTGTTTCTTCAATCTAAGTGTATATACGGACCCATTAACCAACCTCTCTTTATTCCCCTGTCTACCCTTTCCAGCCTCTGGTAACCATCATTCTGCACTCTACATCCTGAGATCAACTTTTGTAACGGCCACACATAAGTGAAAACATGCAATATTTATTTGTCTTTTTGTGTCTGATTTATGTTCTTTAACATAATGTCCTCCAGTTCCATCCACATTGCTGCAAATGACAGGATTTCATTTTTTTATGGCTAAATAGTTATTCCATTGTGTATACATATCACATTTTCTTTGTTCATTCATCCATTCATGGACACTTCTGTTGATAACAGATTTTGGCTTTTGTAAATACAATAAATATGGAATGCAGGTATCCCTTTGATATACTAATTTCCTTTCCTTTGGATAAATACCCAGTAGTGGTATTGTTGGGCTGTATGGTAGTTATATTTTCAATTTTTTGAGAATGCTCCATATTGTTTGCCATAGTGGATGTACTAATTTACATTCCTACCAATACCACATAAGAGTTCCCTTTTCGAGCAGTCCCCACGCTGATAGAACAGCCTCCCATATGGGTGGCTCTTTCCCCAAAATTCCCAGAGCCAGCTCTGAAACTCTCACTGTGCCTGAGTTCAAGACTATGTCCCTGTAGCTCCAGGGCCCCTGCCAGGCCTGTGACTCTACCTCTGAGACTCCAGAGTTGAGCCTAGACTCTAAGACACTGCCCATCAATACCACTGAGCTAGCAAAACCTCACTGAGGTCCAACACTTCTCACAAACCCTCTTCCCAGCCCTGAACAACTTACACTCCTAGACTTGGTTTGAGAGAGTTTGCAGCAATGGAGAACAGGTGCCCTGCAGTCCCAATAACTCAGAGCCGAGAGAAGAAGAGCCAGATGAGAAGAAACCAGGAAAAAAAAAATCCTGGCAACATGAAAAAACAAAATAATTCAACATGCCCAAGGGAACACAATGGAGCTACAGTAGCATACTTCACCCACAAGGAAATTGCCGAAATGACAAAAATGGATTTCAGAATATGGATGACAAATAAGATGAATGGAATTGAAGAGAAAGTTGAAAACCAACAAAAAGTAGCCAAGCAAATATTTCAGGAAATTAAGGAAGAAAAATGAAAAAGTCACTAAAAAATAGACAACATAGGAAAGGATAACATAGAACTTAAAGAAATGAAGGAAAAGAAAGAATGTCCAAGCTTGAATACAAGGTTCTAGAACTAACCTAGTTATTCAAAGAGGTATAGAAGAGTATAAAAAAGTCTGAGCAATCACTGAGTGAGATATGGGACTATGTGACATGATTTAACATTCAAATTATAGGTATCCCTGATAGAAAAGAAGAAAGAGCAAAAATCAAAGAAAACCTATTTGAGAAAATTATTGAGGAAAACTTCCTAGGTATCATCAGAAATTCGGACATAAGGATATGAGATGGACATTGAACACTGGGAAAGTTCATAGCAAATAGGACATCTTCAAGGCACATAGTAATCAACCTGTCCAAAGTAAAAATGAAGGAAAAAATTCTGTAAGAAGCAAGACAAAAGCATCAAAAAACCAACAAAGGAAAACCCATCAGTCTAACTGCAGACTTCTCAGTGGAAACCTTACAAGCCAGAAGGGATTTGGGCCACATCTTCAATTAACTTAAAAAGAACAACTGCCAATCTAGAATTTTATATCCTGCAAAACTAAGTTTCAAAATTAATGAAGAAATTAAACCTTTTCCAGACAAGCAAACACTGAAGAAATTTGCCATGACCAGACCTGCCCTGTATGAAATACTCAGAACAGCACTACACACAAATTAGCACAACAGATGCCCACCAGTGTAAATTAATCTAAAAAAGCCCAAAACTCACGACTCTTACAAAACAATAGAATAACAGGCAAAACAAATCAATAAGGGAATATCCAACAGGATAAACAGACCAACATCCCACATATAAATGTTATCAATTAACATAAACAAACTAAATGCTCCTCTCAAAAGACATAGGCTGGCTGAATGGATGAGAAAACACAACCCAAATATCTGTTGTGTCCAGGAAACACATCTAAACCAGGACACACACAGACTCAACATGAGAGGATGGAAAAATTATTCCATGCAAATGGAAGTCAAAAAAGAGCATGTGCAGCCATTCTCATATCAGATAACATTGACTTTAAGCCAACAAAGATAAAGACAAAGAGCTTCACTAAATAATAGTAAAGGGAACAATTTGACAAGAAGATATAATAATCCTGAATATATATGTGCCCAACAGAGGAGCTCCCATATACATAAAGCAAATTTTACTAGAGCTAAGCAAAGAAATAAATAGCACCATCATAATTGCCAGGTACCTCAACACCCCACAGTCATTACTTGAGAAATCATCAAAGCAGAAAATAAATAAAGAAATAATGAACATAAACAAAACATTAAATCAAATGAACCTAAAAGACATTTACAAAATATTCTACCCAAAAACTATAGAATAAACATTCTTCTGAGCAGTACGTGGGACATTCTCCAAGGTGGATTGTGTCTTTGACCACAAAACAAGTATCGACAAATTCAAAAAAATCAAAACCATACCTTGTATCTTCTCAGAGCACAGTGAAATAAAACTAGAAGTCAATCACAAGAGAAAGAAACTTATGCAAATTAGTGGAAGTTAAACAACTTGCTACTGAACAATTATTGGGTCAAAAATGAAATTAAGGTGAAAATCAAAAAATTCTTTGAACTGAGTATCAACAGAGAAACAAGCTATCAAAATGAATGGGACACAGCAGAAGCATTCCTCAGAAGAAAATTCGTAGCCTTAAATGCCTACATCAAAAAGACAGAAAGATCACAAAATAACAACCTAATGTAACACTGGAAGGAACTAGTAGAAGAAGAAAAATTCAAACCAAAAACCAGCAGAAGAAAAGAAATAATGAAAGTCAGAGCAGAACTAAATGAATTGAAAAATAAACAACAAAAAACAATACAAAGGATTAAAAAAACTAAAAGTTGGTTCTTTGAAAAGATAAACAAAATCAACAGAATTCTTGCTAGATTAATGAAGAATAGAAGAGAAATGATCCAAATGAGCTTAATGAAAATGAAAAAGGTGACGTCACAACTGATATTGCAGAAATACAAACCAGCATCCATGAATATTATCTAAACCTCCATGCACATGAACCAGAGAATGTAGAGAAAATGAACAAGTCCTGGATACACACAACCTCCCAATACTCAAACATGAATAAATAGAACTCCTGAATAGACCAATAACAGTGAGATAAAAACTGTAATAAAACCTCTCAACAACAAGAACAAAAAAGCCCTGGACCAGATGGATTCACAGCCATATTCTATCAGACCTACAAAAAAGACATGGTACCCATAATTCAGAAATTATTCCATAATATTGAGAAGAAGATAATCCTCCACAACTCATTCTATGAAGCCAGTGTCATCTTGAAACCAAAGCAAGGAAAGGACACAATAAAACAAGAAAACTAGAGACAAATACCCCTTACGAATATAGATGCAAAAGTCCTCTATAAAATCATAACAAACAGAATTCAATGGCACATCAAAAAAATAATTCACCAGGACCAAGTGGGCTTCATCCGAGGGATGCAAATATTGTTCAACATATGTAAATCAATAAATGTGATTTACCATAAAAACAAAGATCATATGCTCATCTCAATAGATGCAGAAAAAAAGCATTCAACAAAATCCAGCCATCCTTTCATGATAAAAGCCCTCAACAAACTAGAAAAATCAGGATTATATCTCAGAATTATAAAAGCCACATATGAAAAACCAACAGCCAACATCATATTGAATAGGACAAAGTTGAAACCATGCCCCCTAAGAACTGGAAAAAGGTAAGGATATCTACTGTCAATACTTTTATTAAACACAGTACTGGAAGTCCTAGCCAGAGCAAATAAGCAAGAAGTATAGTAAGGGTATCCCAATGTGGAAAGAGGAAATCAAGCTATCACTTTTTGCAGACGATATGATCTTATGTCTAGAAAACCCCAACGATTCTACCAAGAAACTCCCAGAATTTATAAATAAATTGATCAAAGTCTCAGGTTACAAAATCAGTGTACACAAGTCAGTAGCATTTATGTATACTAATAACAGTCAAACTAACAGTCAAATCAAAAACATAATGTTATTCACAATAGGCACAAAGAAAAGAAAATACCAAGGAAAATACTTAACCTAGTAGGTGAAATATCTCTACAAGGAGAACTATAGAACTCTGAGGAAAGAAATCACAGAGGATACAAATAAATGGAAAAACATACCATGCTCATGGATAGGCAGAATCAACATTGTTAAAATGTCCGTACTACTCAAAGTGATTTACAGATTCAACACAATCCTCATCAAAATACCAATTAATTCTATGCTTTGTTTGGAACCAGAAAAGAGCCCAAATGGCATAAGCAATCTAAAGCAAAAATAACAAATCTGGAGGCATACTAAAGGGCTGTAGTAACCAAGACAGCATGGTATCGATACAAAAATAGAGGCATAGACCAATTGATCAGGAGAGAACCCAGATATAAAATCATCTACCTACAACCAACTGAGCTTTGACAAACCAGACACAAACATACAGTAAGGAAAAGAAGTCCTATTCAATAAATAGTGCTGGGAAAATTGGATAGCCCCATGCAGAATAATGAAACAGGATCCATAACTCAGTACTCAAAAAAATTAATTCAAGATCTATAAAGACTTAGATCTAACACATGAAACAATACAAATTCTAGAGGAAAATATAGGAAAAACTCTTCTAGATATCGAGCTAGGCAAAGAATTTATGAGGAAGACCCCAGTTGTCATGCTGACACCAAAAATAAATAAATGGGATTTAATTAAAGCAAAAAGCTTCTGCATAGCTAAGGAAACAATCAACAGAGCAAATGGACAACCTACAGAATGGGAGAAAATATTTGCAAGCTGCAAATATGATAAAGAGTTAATAACCTGAATTTACAAAGAACTCAAGCAAATCAGGAAGAAAAAAACAAACAACCTTCCTGAAAATTATGCAAAAGACATGAAAAAAAGCTTCTCAAAAGCAGAAAGACAAATGGCCAATAAATATATGAAAAAGTACTCAGTGTCACTAATCATCAGATTATGAAAATTAAAACACAATAATGTATCACTTTCCCCTAGTTGGAATGGCTTTTATTAAAATGTCCAAAAGCAACAAATGCTGGTGTGGGTACAGAGAGAAAGTAATGCTTATACACTGCTGCAAAGTAGTACAACCTCTATGGAAACAGTATGGAGATTCCTCAAAGAAATAAAAGCTGACCTACCATTTGATCCAGAAATCCTATTATTGGGTATTTACCCACAGCAAAAGAAGACTTTTCATCAACAAGACACCTGCACTTGAATCTTTATTGTAGCACAATTCACAATCACAAAGATGTGGAATCAACCCAAGTGCCCATTAGTTCATGAGTGTATTAATAAAATGTGGTATATGTATACCATGGAATACTACTCAGCCATTAAAAGATGAATTAATATTTTGCAAATATTTGTATGGAAATGGAAACCATTCTCCTAAGTGAATTATCTCAACAATGGAAAAACAAATACCACATGTCCTCACTATTAAATTGGAATTTATGGATGAGCCCACAAGTGGACACAGTGAAATAAAACTCAGTGGAAATTAACTGGGAGGGAGGGTGAGGAGGGCAGGAGGGAAGGAGGGAAACATACCTAAGGGGTACTATAAACACTATCTGGTTCATGGACCCACCTATAGCTGGTGTGTGCATTATAAAAGCGATCCATATAACCTAACACATTTGTACCCCTTAATATTTTGAAATAAATATCTATAAAAAATGAGTTCCCTTTTCTCCACATCTTATCTAACATTTGTTACTTTTTGCCTTTTTGAAAATAACTATTTTAACCAAATGAGATGATATTTCATTGTGGTTTTGATTTTCAGTCCCTGATGGTTAATGATGTTGAGTATTTTTTCATACACCTGTTGGCCATTTGTATGTGTTATTTTGAGAAATGTCTATTCAGATGCTTTTCCAACTTTTTAATGGGATTATTTGTTGTCTTGCTGTTGATTTGTTTGAGTACCATGTATTATGTGGATATTAGTCTCTTGTCAGATAAACAGTTTGAAAGCATTTTCTCCCATTCTACAGGTTTTCTCATTATTCTGTTGATAGTTTCCTTTGCTGTGAGGAAGCATTTTAGCTTAATATAGTTTCATTTTTCTATTTTTATGTACGTTGCCTGCGTTTTTAAAGTGTTACTTATAAACTACTTTCCTAGACCAATGTCCTGAAACTTTTCTTGTATATTTTCTTCTAGTAGTTTTATAATTTTAGGTCTTACATTCAAGTCTTCAGTCTATTTTTGTTGATTTTTGTATATGGTGAGAGAAAGGGGTCTAGTTTCTTTCTTCTGCATATGGATATCCAGTTTTTACAGCACCATTTGTTGAGCAGCATATCTGTTCCCTAACATGTGTTCTTTGTCAAAAATCAGTTGGCTGTAAATATGGGGATTTATTTCTGTATTATCTATTGTTGTTTATTGATCTCTGAGTCTGTTTTTATACAAATACCTTGGTGTTTTGGTTACTATAGCTTAGTAGTATATATTGAAGTCAGGTAGTGTGATGCCTCTTATTTTGTTCTTTTTGGTCAGTATTGCTTTGGGTATTCAGAGTCTTTTTTAGTTCCATAAAAATTTTAAGATAATTTTTTTTGTATTTCTGTGAAGAATATCATTGGTAATTTGATGGAGAATGCACTAAATCCATAGATTTGCTTGGGTAATGTGGTCATTTTAATAAAATCAATTTTTCCAATCCATGAATGTGAGATGTCTTCCCATTTCTTTGTGTCCTCTTCTATTTCTTTCTTCAGCATTTAATAGTTTTCAGTGAAGTCTTCCACCGTCTTCATTAATTTTTTTGCTAAATATTTCATTTTAATTTGTTTTAGAAATAACATAAATGGCATTGCTTTCTTGATTTCTTTTTCAGCTAAGAAGTACTTTACTCTCAAATGGAGCACTTGGAATATATCATTCCTCAGCATAGTTGGCGATCCTATTTCATTTTCTGTTGTTTATTTTTCTCCTAAGTTCATTGTGGAGGTCTGGATTTCAGTCAGCATCTACTTTTTTCTCAGGCTTCAAGACCCTTAATTGGAGTTTCCCCCAGAGATACTGTCTATTTTCTTTTTTAAACAGTTCTTTGGATTTAGCTAGAAGGCAAGTTCATTGCTTTTAGCCACTATGTTTATAGGGTGTGGAAAGCAAGTCGGTGCATGTTGTTCACTGATCAACTACAGGGAGCACTATTCACATAGACTGTACATGGATGCTTTAATAATAAATGCAGGATCTGTTTCTTCTCTTCCACATGTAGTTATTCAGTAAATTATACTGATGACTATCCCCTATCCTAAAGTTTTCCCTCATGTTTAATTTTTTATTTTATTTTTTTATTTTTGAAACAGAGTCTCACTCTGTTGCCCTGGCTAGAGTGAGTGCCGTGGTGTCAGCCTAGCTCACAGCAACCTCAAACTCCTGGGCTCAAGGGATCCTCCTGCCTCAGCTTCCCAAGTAGCTGGGACTACAGGCATGCACCACCATGCCCGGCTAATTTTTTCTATATATTTTTAGTTGTCCAATTAATTTCTTTCTATTTTTGGTAGAGACAGGGTCTTGCTCTTGCTCAGGCTGGTCTTGAATTCCTGAGCTCAAACAATCCGCCTGCCTCGGCCTCC
>CAUYSK010117158.1:0-10195 GCA_963575035.1 Avahi laniger
AGAATGAAAATATTGAAATGACAGATAAAGAATTCCAAATATGCATTGTAAGGAAGCTCAATGAAATACAAGAGAAAATGCAAAACCAAGTCAAAAAAAACAAGAAAAACAATTCAGAAAATAAATTAAAAATTCACTAAAGAGATTGACATATTAAAAAAATAGAATTTCTGAAAATGAAAAATTTATTTAAGGAAATACAAAACACAATGGAAAGTTTTAAGAATAGATTAGAGCAGGCAGAAGCAAGAATCTCAGAGCTTTAAGGCAAATCTTTTGAAACAACTCAGCCAGTCAAATTTAAAGAACAGAGCATTAAGAGGAATGAATAAAGCCTACTTAACATATACAATGTACACTATCTGGGTGACCGGAACGCTTTTAACCCTGACTCAAACATTGCTAAAGCGATCCATGTAATCAAAAACATTTGTACCCCTGTAATACTTTGAAATAAAAAAAAAAAAAAGAAGAAGGAATGTCATACTCGAATGTCACTTTTATTCAAGCAGAGCCTTTTGGTACCTCTTAAATTACATAACGTGTGATGATATGGTTCTTTCTCTTTACTGAGCCAGTTCTGGCAGCACAAGCATTAACAAACAACTACAGCACTGTTGAAATTCCTGATAACTCTGACCTGAATGCCATATGGACAGATGATCAAGGAAATAGGATATAAATTGAGAATATTGGTTCCTGAATAGTTGATGTATTATAAGCTTGCTATTTTTAATAAGAAACAGAAACTGGGAAACTTTTTTAACATGAATCTTCACATAGGTCCCCTTATCAGATTGGAAATTTATCTAATTGCTCATGTTACATAAAAGTAAAATAGGTATGTATACTCTTTAATAACATTTTGTTCATGAATTCATACTATGCATTAATATAAAATGTGACAAATTTTTCTTCTTTTGATACCACGATATTATGTAAATGTGCTTAAAATAATTAAACAGGATATCCCCTTTCAAAAGGTATATTATTAGAATGGAGTTATTTCAAATAAGTGGCATTTATCAATATTTACTTTATTGGTCAAATAATTTATCAATAATCACTTCAAATTAAATGAAAAACATTCTTCCAAAGATACATGGTGTAGTAAGAGAAGAAGATATCATAATGATTAGAAGGTTTCTTTGGACAGGAACAGATGTAGACATATAAGAACTAAGAAATGCTTTTTAGGGCATTAAACTCCTATGATAGTTTGAATCCACACTTTACCTAAAAGGAGTAGGAAAAATTCCTCCCCACTTGACCAATAAAGTATTTCAATGAAGAGAAAGATCAACTACTGGTGAAGTAGGTAACTGTGGGTGTAGCCAGGAAATTTACTTTCCATGGAAACATAAGATGATGTAAATTCACTTATTTGATGTCTTCACTTTTATTGCCAAGATGTGACAAATAGCTAAAATTAGAGAGAAATGTGTGAAGGGAAACTTAAAAAGGAAAATCAAACTCATAAATGTTCCTTCAGTTATTCTCATCAACACAGTGATGAGTATTTGTGGGTAATATTCAACTATTACTAGAATGTCAATGACATGTAATGAAAGAAATTTTTTAATGTCCTTCTTATGAAACAAATGCAACCTCCACCCATATTTTACAATTGACACCAAAGAGGAGAAATTTCTTACTGAATCAGTGTTTTCAACACAAATAAAAAAAAATTTCCATTTTACTCATCGTTACTATCAGAAAAACTCATAAATTAAAGTTTTTGTTAAATATTAGCATATTTTCAGAAATGTGCTTATAATCTAAGCTAAAAGAAGATTAAAATTAAGGACAACATTTTATTATTATTCATTCATATTCATTCATTTATTCATCCACACATTCATTCACTTCATTAACAAATACACATTTACTATCTTTTTTTATAGAGGACATTTTCATGACTTCACAGTGTTACAAAATTTTAAAAAGACTTTATCTTTTTGGTCAGGAGTATACCATCTGCAGAGTAGACACATGTTACAACAGAAATATTGTGAACAATGTGGTCAGTATTAAAATGGGAATAAAATAAAGAAATAAACACTAGGGAAGCATAGGAAACTTAAAGAAAGCTCATTAAAACATCAGAGGTTCTGTGTCTTAAGAGTGTAGGGGCACAGCATTTTAAGCTTTTTTCTCTAAAAAAATAGTTAGAAGTATGTGTATATGTCTTTGTGTATACAAATATATCCTAATATAAGCTCAGTAATCTGACTAGTTTTCATAACATAATGATGCTGAAAAGAAAACCATTCAATGTTTCTTTTGCAAAAAATTTGAAGCTTCTATGTAGATATATATTAAAGTACATAGAATAAAAGCTGTATTTGAAACTAGCTTTGAGCTGTGAGGATACTGCCATCAAATTTAAGTAACTAAGCTTAAGTTTATTTTTATAAACTTATCTCTGAGTACTGCATATGTTTATAATTTAAATGTATATTATATTTTTCTTAATTTTTTAAATTTATCATACACAAAATATATCTGTCTCCTCATTTTCTATAATCTACAGCATGCCATTGATTGTGGTGATTCTGAAGAGTAGCTGCACTGCTCTTTCCACAATGATTTTTTGACTTCTAGAAGAAATATAAATAGGACATCTCAGGACAGTGAATTCAGATTTTTCATAGTTTGTTGCCAGGAGTTTCCAGAATGCGTGTGCAAGGTGCTTTATTTCTGGAAATGGCAGATAAATTTGTCTTCAACTAACCATCCAGCTAAACATCTAGTAATGGTGCGCAATTGTTAAATGCACTTATCTGTGAATTCAGAATTCGAGGGGTCAAGATGTGGGAAAGAAGGGAGGTCAAGAGAGGTAACCTCAGTATGTGTCGCTGATTTTACTTCTCAAAGGAAAAGTGAAAGTTGTCGAAAGGGGTTGAGGTAACTGAACATATATTCAGCAACCTTATGGGGGTAGAATAAACAAAAATTGGAGTTTGGAGCTTGTCAAAAGGAGCCCCTGAGAACCATCGAAACTTTTGGGTTGTAGTTATATAGGGACACACTTTAAAAATAAAAAATAAATGGTAAACATATTTGCCCCAACAAGTAAAAAACACAATTTTGAATCATCCCAATCCTAACTGAATTAAGGAGATACAGCCCTGAACCAACTGTCTGACAAAATCAATTATATTCTTTCTAGGAGAAGATAAAGTCATCCAGAGCCTTACAGTTTCTCAATAATATTTTATACACCAAACCAAAAAAATAAAAGATATAGTAGGCATATAAGAATATAAGACTTGGACAAAACATAAGAGATAGAAAGGGGGTGGGGAAGGGTAGATAATGGAAATGGATCCATAGAGTCTACACGATGGAGTTTATCTGGCATGAACTTTAAAATAAATATGATTAATATGTTCAAGAGATTAAAAGACAAAAATAAGAATTTGTAAAGAGAATAGAAAACTATGAAAACAAACCAAATTGAAATTCTTAAAGAGAAAAATACTTACCTAAATTTAAGAAGTCAATGGATGGTGTTAACAGCATATGAGACACAAAAGAGATGAGAATTAGTGGACCGCAGGGTGGGTTAGAGAAAATATCCAGACTGAAACACAAATAGATCAAAAGGATGGAAATGTAGATACAAGCAAGGGACATATTGAACACAGCGAAAAGATCTAAAATACACAAAATTGGAATTCTGAAAAAAAGGGCGAATGAAAGAGAATCAATATTTTGCAGAGAATTTTGCAAAACTGATGAAAGAAACAAGTCATGGATTGAAGTCTTATAAAATCCAACCAGGATAAATACAACAAAAACCATAAAAGCACATTATAAAAATAAAAAACAGACAGAGAAAAAGGTATAGTATTTTCAAATAAGTAAAATAAAAATGCCACCTGACTAACAACAGAAATAAGGAAGCCGGGAGACAATGGAAACCTTAAAAATACTGGAAGAAAATGACAGCTACCTCATACTCGGATATCCAGAAATATGTATTAAAAAATGAAGGAAAGGTAACCAAATCACACACACAGGATTTAGAACTGATTTTCAGCAGAAGAATACCAGGGAAAAAATAAAGGATGTTATTTAGTCAGAAGAAAAATAATTCCATATGGAGCCTGGGAGATGAGAGAAGAAATAAAAAACATAGAGAGATGGGTCAATACATGAATATTGGCTATAATAAATAATGAAAATAATGTCTTGTGAAGCTTAAGTTTTATACAAAATATAAATACAATACAATATAATAATACACTCAATACAATAATATACATTGAGTAGAGCTAAGCAGAATTAGTTTTATAATACTTATATCATCATTTATGCTAATATAAATTAAAGGTTAGAAAATTTCAAGTAGGTATAATTCTTAGTATAATCACTAAAAAATAAAATAATTTATAACTAGCAAGGTAATATAGAAGAAAAAAATATGAAAGTTTTATCAATTCAGTCCCATGGGCCATGGGTGCTATGTGTTTCAGTTTACCCATAATAAATGTTGAACACCAAGATTCATTCTTTGTCTCCCTTCTCATCCTTGTCTCTTCTCTCATCTTAAGGCCAATGTGTCTGGGATTCTTCCAGTTTTGCTTATTTTTTTTCAGTTATTTCTAAGCATTTCTTCTGGTTTCTCTTATAACAATTTGGGGGTACCTCAAATTTCCTCCTTGTCCTCCATTTAATGACATTTAGTTTTTTTCCAGTTATGCTAATGTTTTCTACAATGTTCTCACTGATAGTGAATGAATATATTCAATCTCTTCTTAATGATGTCAGGCTTGTCAAGGCGTCTGAGGACAGGCATGATGCAAGCTATCAGAGAAACATCCCTTTCCTGGGTATTGTCAAGGACGACAGAGAAGAGTTTATGTGCTCTAATTTAAGATAATTACTTTTTAACATAAACATAAATATTAATGTTCATATTTACATATTGTAAAATTTTAACCATTTAGGCTTAATAGTGTTAAAAATAGACTAAAAATTATAGTCCACTTTAAAATTTTAACATCAGAGATTCTCAGGTTAGAGTTAACTTCAAATGAACTGATTTCTTCTCCTTCTGGTTGAACATGGTTAGTGTTTTTCTATCTCCTATGTTGAATCAATTTTTTCAGTCCTCAAATACATGCCTCCATTTATAATTATATTCTTACAAAAAGGAAAAATCTGCTTTGTCATACTTTTACAAAAACCATTTTCCACAAATTTGAAAGGGGCTTGCGGCAATATTATCCAGAAGTTTATATTTTAATATATATTTCTATTTTCCTCAGAATAAATGGGAAAAATTATAAACATGATCCACAGGAACATACTTAATTTTTATAATTTTTGGCTCTTTCTTTAGTTTATTCTGCAACTTTCCTAAGCACAGTGATAATTGATAAGCTATTGTACATAAACGAGTATTTCTGGCTGCTGTGTAGTTTTATTTTTATTGGAAACAATTATTACTTCATAGTGCTTTACTATGATTTGGAGAACATAATTCAACTCGACAATAGAGGGTACTATTTTTGCAGAAATGTCAAATAGAAGTTGTGCTATCTTGGGAAACAAAAAAGAGCAGTTTGATGTAAATCGAGGACATTTTAGAGAGAACTTTTGCTGATCTGTGAAGACATCTTCTAGAGTTGAAATCAATATCCAAATACTTAATATGAAAGAGTTTCTTTAATAACAGGCACTTCGCATTGCCTTGAGCTATTGGAAGACAATGGCTCTACAAAAATTTTACTAACCTACTAGAAAATAAAACTCAATCCATTTAGTCTTCTAAAAATATAAATCTCAGGAGTTTTTTTTAAACATATGCTCAGGTGTATTTTAGAAATTAATTTCTAAACAATTTTCATAAACAAAGCAATCTGGTAAGGAATCTATTGCAAAAATATTTTTTAAATGGCGGTAGCAAAAATATATAGACTAATAATATATTATTCTATGTATTTGTTTTTTATATTCAGTTCAGTGGCTATATTTCCAAAGGGATATTGTTTGTTTGGTTTTATTTTTTAAAACCAACTTAAGAAAATGTCAAGATGTATATAGTAGATGATCTTATATGACACCTGGTCTTATATTACATCTTTAATTTTGACTTCTTTAAATCAAATTCAATCTTTTCTCATTATATCTCCTGTTTGCCTTGTTTAGCCTTCTTCATTTAATTCTTAGTTGTTTTGTTTTATTTTCTACTTTTCACAGAATATTTTACATCCTCCCTTTATTTTCTTCTTTGTCTGTCTTCCCCTACAAATCATAATTCGGATAGTTGGTCATAATTCATGTTACACTAATTACCACAGCCATTTCTTTTAACATTATTTATTTTTCTATTCACTTGAGGTTTTTGTCACATTTATGTATGTTCAAGCAGCAGTAAATTATTCTGTACTCTTGGCTTTCTTCTTGTTTATTATATGCCTTTCTTTCACCAGATTAGAACTCCTCATACTTCTTTTTATATTTGCTGTATCCTAGAGCATTTATGTTTATTGGTTTCTCTATCAGATGGTGGAGTGCTACTACAGTAGTCTCCCTTTATACCCGTGGGAGATACGTTCCAAGATCCCCGGTGGACACTGAGAATCACAGATAGTACCAAGCCCCATAAAGATTACGTTTTCTCCCCTTGATGACTGAGAAAGCTGAGTGACTAATGAGTGGGTAGCATGTACAGCATGGATGCTCTGGACAAGGGACTGATTCATGTCCTGGGCAGAACATATTAGGACAGTGCAAGATTTCAGCACACTGCTCAGAATGGCATGCACATTAAAACTTATGAATTTAGGCCACACAAATGTGTAATCCCTATACTTTGGGAGGCTGAGGCAGGAGGATTGCTTGAAGCTGGGAGTTAAAGACCAGTCAAAACAAAATAGTGAAACCCTGTCTATAAAAAAAAAAAAAAATTTTCTGGGTGTAGTGGCACGTACCTGTAGTCCTAGCTAATAGGAGGCTGAGGAGGAGGGTCACCTGAGTCCAGGAGTTCAAGACTGCAGTGAGCTGTGAGCATGCCACTTGCACTCCAGCGTAGGTGACAGAGCAAGAGAGTGAGACCCCGTCTTTAAAAAGTAAATAAGTAAATAAAATAAAACTTATGAATTGTTTATTTCTGGAATTTGCCATTTAATATTTTTGAGCTGTGGTTAACCTCTGGTAACCAAAACTGTAGGTAAAGGGGGACTACTATATTATCAGACTTATATCATAAATATACTACTTATTTATCATTTATATTGACTTTTTTGAGACAAGGTCTCATTCTGTCACCTGGGCTAGAGTGCAGTGAGATCATTATATTAATAGCTCATTCTAACTTCAAAGTCTTGGGCTCAAGTGATCCTTCTGCCTCAGCATCCAGAGTAGCTGGGACTACAGGCCCACACCACCAAATCCGGCTGATTTTTCCTATTTTTAGTAGAGATGGGGTCTCACTGTTTCTCAGACTGGTCTCAAACTCCTGGCTTCAGGCAATCCTCCCCCAGGTTGGCCTCCCAAACTGCTAGGATTATAGGCACCACATCTGGCCTTATATTGGCCTTTTATTTTACTATTTCTGTTCTTCAAAGTATTTTGAAATATCTCCTTTTTACACAGGCTATGGTTCAAGATATTTGAGAAAACTATTTTGTGTGCCAAAAATTATACCAACATTCTTGGAACATTTTGAATTGTGTTATAGTATTAATAATATAGGAGTACATTTGTCTAACCTACTCTTATTTATTCTCTTTTTCCTCCCAATGTTCAATCAATTCTCCCTTTATTCTAAAGACCTATCAATTGAATGATATCAAGTTGTCTTAGATATGATGCGGTTAACTAATTCTTAGCATTCAGTGCATTGTCTGCTCTTGGCTTTCTAATTTATGCTCACACAGAATAAACAAGTTTCCCCTCACCACCCAAAATCTTAGCCTGGAGGAAAAGGTAATGAAAGTGGGAAGGCTAGTGAGGGAGAGAAAAGAAGTCTCAGTTTTATGAGGTATTCAGTTAATCCATGCCTGTTTTCAAGAACTTGCTACATGGACTAAAACACGATTGGGAGAAAACCTTTCAGTTTGATCACAGTCATTGGGTTCCTATTTGGAAGGTATTCCATTACTTTGGGAGAATTTCACGATTGTGCAAACTGATTCCTTTCCTAGAGCCTGGGTTCTAAACTGTTCATGTCAACAAAACAAAACTGAGAACTTTACAAATCAAGCCTCTCTTTCTCTGTAGTTTTTTAAAATTGATTTCCATTCCATTTCTAATGTATTTGTGAGTCTATTCATTCCTTCCTGCACTCTTGTATTTCCACCTGGCTGGAATCCTGAATTAAGTGCAAAATATAACTTCAGTAATAACTAGTCCAATCATTCTTACAAAAATAAAATCCATGACTTTGGCAATCCCATCCTCCTGTTCCTTTCTGATATATTTCAGCAGGATTTTAAAGCCACATGAATCCTGTATTACCATTTCTGTGACTTAATTTTCTGTCTGTCTCTTGCTCTTGAGCTCTTTATTCCTATAATTTTTTGGCGGGAAAGGAAGATGTCCTTGTTCTCCTTTCACCAGATTTATAAAGTCCCGTTCAAAGGATTGCTTACCTGTTTCTTGAGATATTCCCAAGTCCTGGTTCTTAAAGATCCCCAAAGTAACAAAAACTCCTCTATTATATATTAGTGCTTACCCAGCTTACTGTGAGAGATTTTTCCCGACAATATTGCTTTTCTTTGACTTTTGCATGTTGTTGATATGGGGAGATGATGCTAACACAAACATCCATTTCTGCTGTGATTGCATTTTCCTGCCATGGTACTGGCTCCTTCTTGTCCTTTAGACTATTCTTTGCCTGACTCCTTTCAATGCAGTTTGGCTGAGCTTATCAAACATTAACCACTTCTTGCTACCAAATATAAATCTACCTGTATTTAATTAATTTAAATGTCATCATTTCCCTTTTTCCTCCTTTCCAGATTTCCTGTTTAGAACGCAATATTAAAACATGCTATTTTAAATTGATTTCTTCCCTCGCTGAGTTGTTTCTCTTCCTAATCCAAGACAATCTAGCGAGCAATTATTTTAGTACTTTATGAAGTACTTAAATATTAGTATTATAGTCACTGTGAGTCTCAAACTGGAATAGAAATATCCTTGGGAATATAGCTGTTATAGTAAGACATAGCACTACCTGTTATATCTTCCTACTAAGTTAGTTCTATCACAATTTTGGAATAACCTTATTTGGTAATTTTAAAAATTGGAATATTATACAATGTAAAAAATTTTTAACAGTACAGATGAGATATTAAAGAAATTCCATTATTACATTCAGATGTTTTGCTCTAAGTTCAACAAATAAATGGAAATTTGAATTCATTCTTTTCTGCCATTATTGATAGGTCATGCTAAGAAATACTGACCCTGAATGTCTCAAAATAATTCTATCTGTTAAGTATTCTCATTGCCTCTGATCATGCTTCAGATTGAGGTATTAACAAAAATGTCTTTTTAGCCTTTAGGTTTAAGCACATCATATATGTTTGAAGGATCATTAAAAAGCCATATTCAATGTCTAGAAACATTTTTAAGAAAATACAGACACACAATATTTCCATGTAAAAATGATCATGTTGAAACTATTTTTTTAAATCATTCTTTCCTTCAGTGAAGCTTCATGTAATGAAGATTAAAAAGTGACCCAACAACCACCATGGTTAAATAAATTAGGATTATATATGCATATATACACACATACCATATATATGTAATATGTAATAATATATAACATATACATAATCTCCCTCTGAGAAAGAGAAAAAGAGAAGCTTCTAAACAATATGTAATAATATTACAAACTTCTTGAAGTATCCCAAGAATGGAAAAACTAAGCACCACATGTACTCACCATCAAATTGGTATTAACTGATCAACACATAAGTGCACATATAAGAATAACATCTATTAGGCCGGGCACGGTGGCTCACGCCTGTAATCCTAGCACTCTGGGAGGCCGAGGTGGGCGGATTGTTCTGAGCTCAGGAGTTCGAGACCTGCCTGAGCAAGAGCGAGACCCCATCTCTACCAAAAATAGAAAGAAATTAATTGGACAGCTAAAAATATATATAGAAAAAATTAGCCGGGCATGGTGGCACATGCCTGTAGTCCCAGCTACTTGGGAGGCTGAGACAGTAGG
>CAUYSK010117161.1:0-14113 GCA_963575035.1 Avahi laniger
AGAATAATAGTACTTATTCTGAAGAAAATTATAAAGATTTTTCTAGGTAAGGATTTAATAGAACAGGGTTAACATATGATAGTTGATTAAGAAATGTTAGTTGGTATACTAATAATGATAATGATAACTAATAAAAACTACTTTTATCATGTGTCATTATCATTGTCATCATCATCTGGGACACCACGCTACTTGCCTGTTTATATCTTCTTGAGATGCCTATAAACAATAACAGCAAAATGATAGTTCTTCCTATTTATTGTTTACTATTTGTCAGTGCTTTACATAAATATCATCTCTCTATCTACCAATCATCTTCCTATATTCCTATCTTCTATCTATATTCCCAACACCCCATGAGGTAGGTACCATCATCCTTATTTTACTGGAAAAAAAAAAAGGAGGCTTAGAGAAGAAATGCAACTTGCTCAATTCATATAGCTAACAGTTGGTCACACTTGGACTTACACTTGAGTCTAAATCCACACTTACATCTGCCTGATTCTACGTTGCTTCCTGCTGCTGTACTCAATGGCTTAGACGTCCTCCCAGCCCCTGCTCCTGGGTAAGATGGGAGTAACTCCTGTGAGTAGTGAGTCCAAATTCTTGTCTCAGCTTTTCCCATTTTGCCACACACTTCTCTCCAAACTATCCACTTTCCACTAGAAACCACCAATATAGACCCTGGGAACACACAACAGGATAGAAAACCAGAGAGGTTAAGCCACTTTCCTGGCCTCTCCCAGCCACCAAGTGGAAAAATTTTGGCTGCCAACTCTGTCTCTCTTTCCCAGGGTACAGTCACTAAGCCAGCTGCCTTCCCTTACCAAGAGCTGACAAAGAGGAAGCCGTGTATTGGGTGCTCCAGAATGTCACACGGTCTGCACAACACTGGGATTCCAATAGTGGCGGGCTCGTGGGACATGGACGGCATTGTTTCCCCGCCTGTGGAAAGCACGGAGTCAGGGAAAAGTCTGAGTGTTTTCAGAGGGTGAGATAATTTCGTGTGACCAACAATAACATTTACAGTTATTTAAGCTTAGATAAGGGTAATTAAATCTCACGCTTCATGGGCTAAGCTGATTGCCTGCGGGGGTCAAGGAGGAACATCTCCCCCTCCCCCAGCACGACATCCACAGAGCGGTTATCCAGGTGCATCGTGGGCTCTCACCGGGACACGGGTGTCCTCTCAGGCTGAGGCACCAGACAAGGTGGCTCTCATATCTGCCTCTCAGGGGAAGGGCTCAACCCTTCAGATTCAATGCTTTACTGCACTGTGGCTAAAATTTCATCTCTGGAGTGACACAGCCTTAGATTTGAATTCTGGCCCTGATAAGTGCTGGGCGACCTTGAGCAAGCCACTTGACCTCCATTAGAATCAGTGTCGTTGCTTGTAACTTGGAGATAGCACTGTCATTGGGTATTTAATGATATAAAGAACAGCTAGTATTTATTGGGCATTTTCTAGATGCCAGATCGTCTAAGTGCTTTTCCTTCCTTAGTTCTCACAACGGCCACGCGGCTCTTCCTCCTTTGTTTTGTCATGCTGCTGTGATCGTCTTCCTTGGCAGATGAGGACTCAGGCTCAGAGGAGAGATGTAACTTGCCCAGGATCCCATTCTAGAAGGCAGTGTGTAGCAGGAATCAGATCACACACACGGACGCACTCAGATGGGGTAACTAAGGAGGGCTGATGACGGGCCTGCCTACAAAGGGTGGCCCAGAAGGTGAACGGCGAATCTTCCCAGGGTCTGGGGCAAGAGAGAGAAGAGATATCAGAACTTAAACAGAGCAGCTGTAACTCCAGAGAGGACTGCCCTCACTCTCCTCCAATGCCTTGGCTGAACCCACGGGACTGTAGAGGTCAATTTCCAGGGCCCAGAGCACAGTGGAGAAGGGTGGAAGGATCTGAGGGAGTGAGCAAAAAATATCCAGTCCTCTGGCTGGCGGGTGACAGAGGCAGGAGGTGACCTGGGGCAGCCCCAAGCTCACGTGTTGCCTCGTGCTATGCCGCGTCCACTGAGGGCATACAGGAAGTGCTCAGTGAGTGAGGGCTGCTGAAGTTTGCTTGCATCTTTCCCTACCCCAAGAGGAGAAGGGGAATGCATTACTGTCTTATCTCACGTGGAGGTGGGAGCCTTTTCCCCACCTCAAGTTGAGAATAGAGATTTCCCGTCCCATGTGGGGAATAGGCACAAATGTTCCCCTCCATGAAGAGGTGGATCATTGTCATCTTAGCCCTGCACACACAGACCACTCTGGCTACAGCGTGAAGACTGCGTGGGGGCCGATTGGAGGCGGGGGGAGGAGAGCAGCTGGGAAGCGAGATCCCGGCCTGGGTCTCGGAGGCAGTGAGGATGTAGAGGAAGGGGCAGAACCGAGAACTGTTTAGGACACGATGACCAGATGCAGGGAGAGAAGAATCCAGGGTGAATGAGCACACGGAAATGGACTCGTGTCCTGCTCTGGGCCCAGAAAAGAGGGGCGTAGAGAAGTAAAGACCCACCATTGAGAAAAACCTGGGGCTAGTCACCCAGTGGCTGGTGCACGCCCAGAGAGGTGGGAGCTGTCAGAGAGCAGCTAATTGTTACAGGAGGATGACGGAGTTAAGGGATCAATTTATAGAGACGGGTTTTCCAGCTCCGGCAGGTAAGGGCAATTCAGTCCAATTATGTCCAGTGAAAACGGACACTTAAGAGGAAAATATTTGCAGATCAGTATAAATTCAATCTCGCCCTTAATGCCAGCCTCAAACCCAGAGGGAACAGGAGAAGGTGGAGGAGGAGGAGGAGGAGGAAGGGGAGGGGGATGGGGAGGAAGGGGAGCGGGGAAGAGGAGTGGGAGAAGATGGGGCCTTCCTTCCTTCCTTCCTTCCTTCTCCGCCCCCCCCCCTCTCTTTCTGTCATTTAGAATAGCTAGTGCTGCTTCTGGGTGGAAGAGAAATTCAGTTTGCCTATATTCTTTCTTCATCTACAAAATGGAGAGAATTAGTCATGTCTTCCCAGCCCCAGAGGTGGCTGTGAAAATCATGATTGAGAAAGTCTTTCGCAAACCGAGATGTGACTTATTCAGCCACCTGATGAATTATTAAACTTCTGATATTATTACTACATTACATGCTAGAACAGAAAAAATAAATCAGTGGCTCACTCAAAAAAACCTGATTTCGTATCTTAGCTCTTCTGCTTACTAGCTGTGTGTCTTTGGGTAAGTTACTTCACTTCTCTGAAACTCTCTTGCCTCATCTTTAATGCAGGAAGAACAGTCCTTGACTAGCAGGGCTGTTGTGTCATATGAGAAAATGCACGTCAGCAGGCTAAGACTGTGTCTGGCACATAAATAGTACAAAGTGTAGATGATAATTATTAATATTACTTGATCAATAAACCGGGATAGGGTACATTAAAGAAAGCTTCCTGAAGTATTTGCCGTTTGCATCCTGTGAACACTGTAACTTAGGGCTGGCCTCATAAGGATTTCTCAAGAAATACAGAATGAGTTAGTTTGGGGATGGGGAAAGCTGTGGAAGATGAATAGAATCCGGGTAGGAGTGGAAAAGGAGAAGTCAGACATTCCAGGAAGAGAGGCCGACATGAATGTGGGCAAGACAAGGAGGATAAATATGGTTTGTTTGGGAGACAAGGGGGCCCCTGAGTGTGGAATTTCTGAGCTGGAAAGTCACTGAGACGATTTAGTCCAGAGGTCAGGTGGTCAAACGTGAGTTAAAGTGTTGGGGAGGATGGGGGCATGGTAAGGGCTGCGGTCACCGGCAGAGCACATGTTCTGTCTAACATGTCCCCATCTGAATGCTACAAAACTCTGCAGACAAACAAGCACATGAGCCCTTGGATCACGCGTTTGAGACCCCTAATTTAGTCCAAACCTTCCGTTACAGAAGGCAAGAAGGACACTCTAAGCAACAATGGGATTCCAAGATTATTGGCTGAGTGGAGGCTGGAAGGGCTGCAAAGAGAGGGTGGGTTATCACAGGGGCCTCTGCGCACTCCGGGAAATTCTAGACAGGTTTAGTGGAAGGACACGCTTTCCAGAGGGGTGGGAGTTAAGGTTGGCTGGTGAGATGGGACTCAACGTGCACAGACCCCCAGGAGTCACCGGGATTCTAACATGTATTTCAGCTGCATGGTTCTCATTGAATCTTTGTAGTAACCTGTGAGGAAAAGGTATTAAAGCCCCCCTTGTACAGACGAGGACACTGAGGGTCTGAGAGGTGAAGTGGCTTCCTTGTGGCCAGACAGCCAGTTGGAAGAAGTAGGAGCTGACCTTTGAATCTGAGTCTGCCTCAAGTTCTCTGCTCTGTCTCACTCCTGGCTAAATGGCCACCTGCTCGATACCCTCACCCTGTTTTGTTTTTTTCTGCCACAGACTGTCTTCTTCCTTGGGCAGTGTTCCCTCACTGCTATAAAAAGACCAGAGCCCACAGTGTTCCCTCGAGTCTATTCCCCGGCGGCTCCCTGCGTCTGTACACTGGGGTAAGGCATGGGTGTGGGCCGCCCACTGACGCTTTTAATGAAAAGGAATAAAAACCGAGGCCAGCCTGTCAGGTGCTGTTGGAAACCTTGCGTCACCATCTAAAACGGGCTGCAGAGCAGCACGCCCCTGGGAAGTGGGCACAGCCCCAGGAGGTGTCTGGGTTACTCAGTCCCCACAGTTTATTCTGCGTTCTCCATGTTCCTTGGTCATTTTATTTCTCTAGATTACAGTGAACCCTAAGATATCACGATACCTGCTGGCTGGCTTCAGATATTTCAGTGTTCTGGAGTGGCTCTTCTATTACCAGTCTCTTGGCTTAAGATCTAGCTCTGCAGGATGTGCCGCTGAATCCTCTGACCCTAGCTCACCTGTTCAGCCTCATCGCTTGCTGTCTCTCACCACCATATGCAAACATACATGCACATGTGTACATGAATTGCACACTTATACACATGTGCATACAGACACACACATGCATACACAAGCACACACTCACACACATGCATACACATGCACACACACACATGCATACACAAGCACACACACATGCATACACATGCACACACACATGCATACACACGTGCACATGCACATGCAAACACACAACACTTTATGCTCTAGCAAGAACAGGTTTCTTTTTCTACTCTTTATATACCATGCTCCATCAAGCTATCCCACACTATGTGCTATTCCTACTTCCCCATTTTGCAGATTAGGAAACTGAGGCCTGGGGAGGTGAAGTCCCTTGCCCAAGACCATAGACCCATTTGTTGTCCTAACAGCCTCCATTCTCTAGTCTCGGCAGCTCAAGCATCACTTCTTCTGGGAAGCCTTCCCTACATCTTCTAAGCTGAATTGGACCTTTCTTTTTCTCTTCCTCCACTGTACCTTGGGGATGCACCCTGAACTAGTCAGGATGGGCCAAGTTACATGGCAGTAGCATACAGGCCCCCCCAAAATCTCAGCGATTAAAGATAATGAAGATTTATTTCTAGCATGTACTATATACTTAGGATCCGCATGGGGATTTGTGCATTCGAGTCACTCAAGGAAGCTCAGTGGAGGCTCCCTCTTGAATTGTAGTTCCACAGCCACCAGGGAAGGGAGAAGGGAACAATGGGAATTGCATACTGGCCCTTAAAGGCATTTGCCTGCAAGTGACACATGTCACTTCCACTCACGTTGCATTGGCTAATGTGAGTCAGATCACCCTGCTGGAGTTCGATAGGTGGGGAAGTGCGATACTGTCATGTGCTTGGAAAGAAAAGAACTGGCACATTTAACGTGACCCGGTGAGCTCCATGAAGGAAGGACTTAGTTTTATTCACTCCTACAACTCTGGCTGCTAACGCAGGGGCTACTACAAACTGGGAGCTTGGGGAGAGTATGTTCAATGGATCGCAGAACTTACCACATAGTGCCAATTGTTCATATCACGGCAAACATTCCTAGGAACAATGAATTATCATTGTCGCTGTACCCTCAGTACCTGGCACCGTGCCTGGCATTGGGTTTATGCTTACTAAATATTTACCAAAGAAATTCATATTTACTCAAGGAATTGATGCCTGTTCAAAACGGTGACTGTCATTTCTTTCCACCTGGCTGGGTACCATGCGAATTACTAGTACCAAGGCCAGAGCGGCAAACCCGGAAATGGGGAAGGCACCAACATCAGACTCCAGAGAGAGGACGGACAGTACGTGCCAACCTGGAGCAAAAGGAAAGTCTTGGGCAAGCCTAGTAGGAACCAAACCCAATCCGAGGGGATTCCAGGACTGAGTTGTGACGTTGAAAAGCACGGTGTGCTGTCTCAAATTTAGAGACAGAGAGAATAAGAGGACAAGATCAAGGGAACCAAGACATGTGAAAACTCAAGATATTTGGGGAGGGGGCATATTATGATTATTTTTTAACTTGCTCCATGGTAAGCAAGTTAGAAAAGCAAGTTTCTTTTTGATAACGCTCTACTCTTTTGGTGTAGTCATAATGAGAAAAGCGTGGCTCGTGCGTTGTGCCAGCATCTGGTTTACTCCCTGATTGTAAACTCCCTGGGGGTAAGGGCCGTCTTACTTGTCACTAGATCCTAGCGATAAACACATCACCATTATACAGTATCATTGCCCATCAGCATCACCCAACACCGGCATTGCAGGCAGCAGAGACTCAGGAAACGCTGGTCTGCATGGAGTGTGCGTCTACGCATCCACAGGGAGCAGGGGCTGTTCGCAGCAGAGTCAGAAGGCACACAGGAACAGGTAAGACACATACAGAAAAACTGCTGGATCTCCATTACCCTCAGGGAATAGGTGATTCTGCAGAATAGGGATATTTAAATACATGTGAACTAACTTCTTTAAACACACAGAATTTTTTTTTTTTAAAACCAAGAGGAAAAGAAAAGGCCACTTTGTTGGGTATTCAACTAAACAGATCACATCCTTCCCTGACGTTTTAAACACAGCATTCACTGTATCATTTTGTAAGGACTCGGAGTCGCCACAACACCGTCCCACATTACATGGTATAACCACACGGCAGTGCCCTCGGGGACCACCAGACCCTACCCTGAGTGGCACCGGACCGCTGCACCTCGTAAGTTAATTGTAGTTAACTGTGCTGATGTTTACTGTCTTTTGCTTCGTTGTCAGCTATTCTTTCTGTCATTTCCCACCGGTGTCAGAGTCCTGTGACTAATCTTCTGGGTCTTCGTAAATAAGATAAGCCTTCACATGTATTCAAACAGGCCATAGAGTAAACACTCTTATTTTTGAGACAGAGCAGCGTGCAGTCGGAAGCTACGAGGTCTCCTCCCAGCATGTGGGTTGTGCCTGATGCTTGGGGAACAGTTCTCTTTTTGTCTTTTTTTTTTCACTGGGAGAACTCGGGCAAATTTTCAGCCCCCTTTAAGATATAATTCCCAGGTCTGAAAATGGGGGATAATAACAGAGCCTACCTTAGAGATTTGTGGTGGGGGTTTAATTGAATGTCAATGTTGGATATCATTTGATTTGTAAGTAGCTTAGAGTCTGGTATGAGAGATAAGGCTCATAGATAAAGTATGTGTGAAGGTTATGTCTTGTGGGGGCCACCGGGGAAGAGCCGATGAGTTGGAGGCGTGAGGAACTGGGGGGACGTTCAGGAAGGGGAAAGAAAGTCCCGGCAGAAAGAAGAGGCGAATGTCACATAAGCTGGCAGTGGAGGAGCCGCAAGTGGAAAGCCAGCCCTTCCGTCTGAGGGATCCAGAGAAGGAGCCCAAGGTATGGCAAAATCATGCCAGCTGCTCTAGACCAGGGTTGGCAAACTATGGCCTCACTGTCCCCTGGCCTGTTTTTAGACAGCCTGAAAGTTAAAAATGTTTTTTTTTTTTTTTATTTTTCAGCGGTTAGAAAAAAAAAATCAAAAGAATTTCGTGATACACGAAAATCATATGAAATACAAATTTCAGCACTCACAAATAAAGTTTAATTGGAACACAGCCACTCCCATTTGTCGATGTATTATTTGTGGCTGCTTTTGTGGCTGCAGAGGCAGAGTTGGGTAGTCGAGGCAGAGACTGTACGGCATGCAAAAGCTTCACATATTTACCATCTTGCCCTTTACAGAAAAATTTCGCCGACCCCTGGTCTGGACCCCAGCGTGGTCCAGAGCCCACTGAGCGATTAGCCTCTGAGCTGTAGTCAAACAGGGCGACGCAGAGCTGGGGACATGCGGGTGTCTGGAGTGAAAGCGCCACCCTTTTTGATTATCACAGGCTCTCCCTGGCTCCATCCCTCTGTGATGTCCCCTAAATATGTGCTTTCACCAAAACTTCTGCCCTTTGAAGAGACACACCCATTCTTCTCCCTTTTTCATGTGGGAATTTTTTTTTTTAATGAATATTCATATGGGCTTTCTACCTTCCTTCCTAAGTGCCAACGGCTCGGGGCCTCACGCTAATCAGACTGGGTGCCATTCTGTAAGTCATTTTGTGCAATTTCGTGTTCCCTCTCTCTGAAAGAAGGAGAATTACTTTGATAGATTAAAGCCGTTTCCTTATTGGAATGGGCGTTCTGTCTCTTTCTCTCTGCTCTCGGCCACTGTCTCTTGATGCCTTCAAGGTAGGGAGGCCCTAATTTCCCTGAGTAGCTCTTGGGAAAGCAATTTCTCATCTCCATCAGCCCTCCAGGGGCCCATTTGTAGAATGAGGGGGACTCTGGCTGGGGTAGGAGGTGGAAGGGGCTGGAAGGTGACCCGCTTCTCTCTGCTGTGGATTTGTGCTGTAAAATATTTTTGACTCAGAGGCAGATGACTCCTGGTTGTTGGTCAAAGGGGTTTCTTTTAACTCTGGTCTCTGCAAGGGCTGTGGAAGGGCATATGGAGAATAATTGGGCTCCCACTGTGGAATAAACCGGACCCTGTGCTCAGTGAATTTAAACCTAAATAGCTAATAGCATTTACTACCCAGCATAATATACAGACATAATATGAGTAAAAGGCCGGTTTTAATTGCTAATTCCTCCTTACTAAGATTTTGATGAACTTAGTAGTGCTTATACTTGTATAGTGTATTTAAAAATCACATGGTGGTGGGGGGTGATATGTTAAAATGCGGACTCCTGGGCCCCACCTCCAGAGATTCTGATTTAGTAGGTCTGGAGTTCGAAGTGGGAATCTGTATTTTTAACAAAATCCTTGGACGATTCTGATGCTGGTGGTCCCAGAACACCCCTCGAGAAATACTGTTCCAAGATAACATTATGTGCCTGGTTATTTTTTTAAGCTTGCATGAAATACCATAAGGACCTGGCACATAGGGGGTGCGGAATAAACAGCGACTGCTGTCTTTACTGCTGCAGGTTTTGTCATCACAAACATCATTGCTATGTATTCTTTGGGCTTCTAATACACAAGGTTTGCATTTATAGCCTGTGCTGATTCATAGTGGATTAATGATTAACTTCTTGGAACTTCTGTTTCCTCCTTGGTAGAGGAGAAAGACAAATGTCTAACTTCAAGGAGTGTCTGCTGTTGTGCTAAATGCTAGGAATTCTCAGTCATCAACTGAATTTTGATTGCTTTATTCCAGTTCCCAATTCCTTCTGCAGAAATCCACGTACATGGAGGCAGTTCAGGTGAGTCTCTCTCCTATGCCTTGTGACCTTGAGAAGGAAATGTGCTTTGTCCAGGTAATACTCTCTGCTGAGGTGGGAGCTGTTTGGGGACCACCCAGGATAGGAGCAGGTAGGTTTCTACTGCAGGAGGCAGAGTGGACACAGCACAAGGTCAGGAAACCTGGGTTTATCTGGACATTATGCTTGTGGTGCAGCTAATGTCTATTGACACATAGGCAGAGATAACAACACATCTTAAGTTTTCTATTCATACTATTTCTATTCATAATATTTACTTATTTTTCTATACATTTATTTTACTATTTATTTTTCTACTTATATGATTTTCTATTCATACCATTCAGTGTTGCAAAGCTATAGTCCTTAAAGAAAAAGAGCTGGATTTAAATATATACCTGGGAACATTGTTGCCACCTGTCACGTGAATCAAACCCTTAACTGTTGCAGTGACCACTTCATCCAATCCTGGCTCCCAAGTGGAGAGGAATACCTCCCCTGAACCTTCCTTGAGAATGAAACTTCTCCAAGGTGTGTTCTGGACAACGGTGAAGTTCATTTTGGCATCATAAGCCCTTGGGATTTCATGTTAAGAGTTCTTCATTCTTGGAGGGGTTTCCAGTGGCCGCTCACCTGGGGTCACCGTGCTGCATTATGCTGAATATTGTGCTGGGCCACCGGGGCTGCAGAAATGAACAGGACAATGTCTCCAGCTTTGAAAACTTGTAGAACAGTGAGCAATACAGACACACCTAAAAGGAAAAAGAAGTTCTATGGGATAAACTAAAAGGATTGTGCAAAATATATGGGGTGCACTCATTAGCAGGAGGGATAAAGGCCTTGGGGAGGGAGTGGAGGGAAGCTATCCAAAGGAGACGTCTCCTGGAATCAGGCTTGGGGAGGAAGAGGAGGTCCTGCATGAGCTCAGGGCCTCCGGAGGTGGGTGTACAGGTGTGGACATAGGGGCACAGGAATGTGCAAAGGCCCAGAGGCAACTTATTCACTTACTGATTTGCTTACCATTCAAAAAATAAAAAAGCAAAACAATATTTGAAGAGACTAGGTTGGCACGGTGCTGTGGGTTTGCATGAAGACAAATAACATGTCTGGGAAAGTAGGATGAGTCTTATTTTGGTGGTAGGGTGGCTACAGAGATGAGGCTGTAGGGTATATTATACATAGAATTTTATAAGCTACTAGAAGACATTTGCAAGCAATGTAGAGACTCTGAAGTAGGATGAGTCTTATTTTGGTGGTAGAGTGGCTACAGAGATGAGGCTGTAGGGTATATTATACATAGAATTTTATAAGCTACTGGAAGGTATTTGCAAGCAATGTAGAGATTCTGAGGTATTTAAGAAAAGGAGGGCCTCAATCCAAGCAATGCAATGGGAATTCGTAGAGAAGATTATGAGAGGTGAGTCAATAGATAAATACCATCCCTGGCATCCTCAGGCCCCCCACACCTGTCAACAAGGACCCCTCTCTGAAGCACCCTCTCACCCTTGCTTTGAAGATGTCCCCAGAGCCTGCAGTCACATCAGTCTTCCTTTGGTGTCTTTGCTATGATTGATAATTTGTACCAAATCCATTTTGGGAGGTTGTTTTTCTTCCCTGACATATATCACAGGATATTTTTATAGCTTGATGAATCTAACACATCTGTGTAATCACACAGTTTCCAGAAATCCAGATGTTCCCCAGAGCACCTCTGGCTCCCACGCTCTTGCAAACATTTGCTGTAAACACCAAAGGCTGTTTGTTGGTTTTAATGTTCTAGCTCATCTCATTACCCACCGAAGGTGAAAGATTGAAGCCAGATAGTGTTGCCAGTAAATGTTTTCTCCCCTAATGCATCTATTTCTAGAGACTGATTAGTATGCGGCCGGGCCCACGGGCCGACGCTGTCGAAATGGCCTATCGTGTTCCGCCTGCTGAGGTACAGGAGGGAAGTCAGGCAGCGAGTGTGAATTCCCTTTGGTTCTCTGGCCCGAGGTCCCAGCTGAACACGGGGCTCAGCCTGCGGAGGTGAGACGGAAGAAACAAGGAAGCAGTACCAGCCTCGTGCCACTGGGTTATCGGCATGACTCTCAAAATGCTAACGAGTATAAAATGTTTAACTGTACCTGGAACAGGGACAAACCTTAACAAAAGGTAGCTATTGTTGCTACTACCATTATAATCTCTGGTCTGTAATGGAGACATGCACATCCTGCCTGTAAGAAGCTCCGTGGTAATGGAACTTAACCCGGAGCTGGGGAAAGAACACTGGAATGGGAGCCGGGAGACCCTGGCAGAGCCACGGCTGCATCAGTGTTTGGCGGCAGGCAGGTCTCCTGCCTGCTCTAGGCACCACGCTGCCCATCTGTAAAGGGAAGAGGTTGCCCCAGATGATACCTGAGGGCCCTCCCTGTTCTAACGCTGGTGATTCTCTTATCTTAAGAGGCCGTTACAAAGTAAAGCAAAAGGAAGCATCTCTGACCCTTGAGGCTGCTAACTGATCACCTACATTGGAAAGTGCAGATGCTTTCCCTTTACAGAGGCTTAAAGAGCAGGCAGGGGATGGTTGTGGATGAAGAGCCTTCCTCCTCTGCCCCTTCTGTAGGGAGGCCCTTTCCAATCTCCTGTCTCTACTCAGCTCCTGTATCTTAACGGGCCTTTCTCTGACCCTCACCTAATGACCTCACCAATGAGATAAATGAGGCCCCCCTCTGTTGCCCAGACTCACAGGTTGAGACTATATACTTTGTAATTCCTTGATTAATATCGATCTCTCCTGCTACATCATAGGCTCCATGAGGTCCAGGACCATGTCCGTGTTGACCATCATTCTATCGCCCATGCCTGGTTATGGTCAATCAATATTCACTGAATGAGTAAATAAATGAATGACGTCTTGCCTGGGGAAGGTGGGTGGGTTAGATCACTGCCTTCTGAGATCTCAGAGCCCTGGGATCTTTTACAAAGTAAACACAGGGACGCAAAGTGATGAGCAAATGCAAACACTAGCCAAAAAGCCAGATGCACAGAAAGCGAGCACTTATGCGCAAATACAGAATTCAACTTGAGAGAGAGAGAGTAGCTGACAAAAGGAGAGGAATGAATGGCTATTAAATTGAAAACAAAAACAAAAACAGAACAACACAGTAAGAGCACAGAAAAACAAATGCAAGGCATACTGTTTGAGAGAAAGGACAGGGAATGGTTTTCCGACGGAAGCCTGAACATCAAGGATGGTACTGAGCACATTAAATATATCACAGTGATTATCAACTTATTAAGACAGAAAGATTGATTTATTCTTATGTTCTTGAGAGAGAATGTGAAAAGCAATAAGGCGTCTTGAGCACAGTAAGCTTGCCTTAATCGGAACAGATAAAGCTTAGAGGACTGAGGGAGATTAAGTGATGAAAGAATGAGTCCTTCGGGTTTCTTGGGGAGGCAGAGTGGTGAGGAGCAGAGAATGGCTGGGGGGCCCGACGTGGGTGCCTTGGAGCTGGCTTATTGCTTAGAAGTTGGGTGACCTTGAGCATGTGTCCTTCCCACTCAGAGCCCCCAGTAATTATTTGTATTTTCTCTGAAATAGAGGGCCCATGGGTCAAATCCAGCCTACCGCCTGTTTTTTTTTTTAATTTAAATAAAGTTTTATTGCAACTTTTATATGGTCAATGCTTGCTTTTGCATCACAATGGTATGGTAATTGGGATAGAGGTCCTATGGCCCGTGAAGCCAAAAATCATTACAATATGACTCCTTACAGAAGGAGTCTGATGACTTCTGCTCTAGGGTGATAAAAGTGATAACCACTTCACGGGCTTGTTCTGAGCATTCATCGGGCGTCTGTCTTGAGAAGGTGCTCAATACATGTTGCTGGTTTTTGGTTGAATCAATGAATAAAGGCGTGACCGACATAATATACTAAATGGATAAACACAGATGTCGGGTCAGATCTCAGCTCAAATCCCTAAAAGCTGTGCAATCTTGGGCAAATTTCTTCCCCTCTTTCAAGTTTATCTTTTCACCTATAAATTGGATACGACAAAACTTTTCTTATAAAATAGTAAATGAAACATAGTATGATTACTTTGAACATAAACACTCAATAATTTCTTATTTAATTAAAAGCCTAGAAAAAATAAACATAATTGTCATTGGTCAGTCTTTGCCTTTGAGGTACCAGAGTTTAGGGGAAATGGCTGGAATTCTCAGCTCAGGTTCAGAAACTACCTCCAATATCCCTTAACTTGGGATCACGATTCAAAAGCAGGGGTTCTTTTAGCTGGAACCATTGCCTGAGTCCTAGTGTTAGGGAAATTTCCGTACATACTAGGGGAATTTCCGTGCTGATTCTGCTTAAAACCACAAAGCAGCAAGTAGACACTGACACCTGTCAGCCTTGCAAGCTAACCACAGAGCAGTTGAACAAAGCTGAACAAAACTGCAAGCCTGTCATGATTATGATGTTTGTTATAAGCCTATAAGAATTATTGTTTATTGGATAACTTTTAAGT
>CAUYSK010117162.1:0-17144 GCA_963575035.1 Avahi laniger
TTGGACAGCTAAAAATATATATAGAAAAAATTAGCCGGGCATGGTGGCTCATGCCTGTAGTCCCAGCTACTTGGGAGGCTGAGACAGTAGGATCGCTTGAGCCCAGGAGTTTGAGGTTGCTGTGAGCTAGGCTGATGCCACAGCACTCGCCCCAGGCAAGAGAGTGAGATTCTGTCTCAAAAAATAAAAAAAACTCCCAAAGTGCTTTTATGCGCCACATGTTTCCTTTGAAAAGAGAGGATACATGCAAAGACACTGACCTTTCTCTGATATTTACTTTGAATTGCATGAAAACTGACATTTCCCCCTTCCTCCTTCTGGCCCATCCCAGAAGAATAAACACCTCCAAAAGAATCAGTCGTTTGGGGATATCAGCAGAGGGGAGTTTCAAACATTGAGTCTTGGTTCCTGAGGGATCTCTTTGCAAGCATAAGTAATAACACATTGAATGTTAAAATACGTGCAGAATGAATAGCCAAACCAAAAGTCTGACATCACTGGACAAATGGGAAAATGGTTTTTTAAAAAACACTCCTTTTTTTATTAAACATTAAACTCTAGGACTGCCACAACTTTGGGATGGCTGCTCAGTCTCTAAGGAATAAAAATGGCATGAATGAAATGACTTCCGGCATGGCTGACCTCACAGCAGCTATCTGGACAAGAGTCCTCAGGATGCAAATGTTTTGAATGACAGGTGCTTGGGGCCTATCTTAATTCCTCAGTTTCCTGCTGACCTCCAGGGCCCAACATTCACACAGTCATTCATTCATGGAGCACCTCTTCTTGTCGTTCTCTGTCACATTCTCCTGGCTTAGTTTCTTTTCATAGCACTTGTCACTCTCTGAAATTATTTTTTATATATTTGTTTTTGTATCTGTGTCCCCACTGGAACATAAGCCCATGAGAGTAAGGACTTTGATGATCTTGTTCCCTGCTGAATCTCCCGAACTCAGAGCAACACCCAGCATGAGTAGGAGCTGGGGCGCAATTAACACTGTGCAGGTCAACACCACTGTCATCTCCATCCCCATCACAGGCAGGATAGTGACAGATAACTTGAGTTCAAACCCTGGCTCTGCTGCTAACTAGCTGCATGTTAGGTAAGCTACTTAACCTTTCTGTGCCTCAGTTTCCCAATGTAATCATGGAGTATAATAATGAATCTCCCTGCACTTCCCCATCCATGAAGTTAATATATGTACAGCACATAAACAATCTATAAGCAGGTCTGGTCTCTTCCCGAGGCCATGCACCCAGCTGTTGGCTCCAAGATCCTCTCATTGTCCCTCCATGTAACAGTCTCCATCCCATTGCCTGAAGAATAAAAAATCCGATCAGGCAAACTGTGTCAAAGTATGTAAACAAACCTGCCATCTCCCTTGACAAAATAGTCCCCGGATCCTCCGAGGCCGGCAGTGGAGTGAAAAGCTCAACATGAGCAGAGCTGGCTGAAGGCCCAGCCCCACGTCGTAGAGAAGTCCTGCCCCTTGGGGATCTCCCCAGAATGACCCAGCCATCACTTGTGACCTCAGACCAGTTGGCCAAGTACAAGCATAGGATCCCCCAACACATATGCAAGACAGTGTGTAGGACAGGGTGGAACATTTATCAACTTTCCTAAGGCGCAGAGACAACAAGTATCTTGGTTTCTGGCTGTTGCTTTCATGCTGTGTCCTGAGCTGGAACCCTCTTCCGTCTGTCCCTCTCCCGGCTATGCCTGCTTACCCTTCAGATCTCTGTGTAGATGCCACTTCCTTCAGGAAGCCTTCCCTGGCCCTGCAAGGGCCGCCTCCCTGTGCTGCATGACCTGAGTCCCTGTGTGATCCTGAGAGCAGGGCCACGTCAATCTTATCCATGTCACTGTCCCCCATGCCAGGCACAGGGCCTGGCACGGAGCCTTCAGTTACCATTATGACCTCAATGTTTGTGTCGCCCCTCAAAATTCATATGTTGAAATCCCTACCCTCAGGGGGATGGTACTGGGAGGTGGGGCCTTTGGGAGGAGATTGGGTTGTGAGGGTGTAGCCCTTGTCAATGGGATCGGTGCCTTATAAAAGGGAGCCCAGATAGCTCTCTTGGCCACCATGTGAGGACTGAGGTCTGCAGCCTGGGAGAGGGTCCTCCCCAGACCCAGACTGTGTCGGCACCCTGGTCCCAGAGCCTCCCGAGCTGTGGGAAATAAATTGCTCTTGCTTATAAGCCACGTGGTGCCTTGCTTTAGCAACCAGAACAGACTAAAACAGTTACTGTTTGCTGAACTGCTAATCTAAAATCTGTTTCAATTTCAGCTCTCAGATGATATGTTTCTTTGCTTATGGTTGGAAATTCAGCTGCTGCTATATTGTTAGAAAATAGATTTCTGTAAAACATGAGAACGTGAAGCGCTTAAGGGAAAAGCAAGAAGATGTCCCTCTCCGTCGCATGTCCTGTGGCTTCCAGGTTCAGCCCCAGCCTCTCCTCTGCACCCAGCAGCTGCAGAGAGAAACCTTGAGGAGGCGAAAGCAACAGGCCGTGAGACCTGTCCCAGCTGGGGCGGGCTGGAACCACCTCCACGTGAGGTTTGGCGGCTCATTTCCCAGCCTTAAGTTACATACCTTCTTACCTGAGGGTAAGACGAAAAGACAGTCCACCCAGAAAACTCCCTCTTAGCTTCGCTCTACTGTGCCCAGCACGTGGTGACGCCAATCAGGCCGTGCACAGCCTGGGAGGGCCTTGCGCCAGGCTCTGTGTGCGACAAGTTCGTGCTCCTGCAGGGTCCCCTCACTTACTTTACCTCCAGGAAAGTTCCCCAAGGGAAGCCAAGAGAGCAAAAGAGCCCCCTTGATCAGCAGCTGTGAGAACACCGAGGAGTAAGAACATGTCTGAATCAAAGATGCTCTTTCTGAATCTAGACAGAAAAACGGTCAGATGTCTTTTCAATGGGAATCAAAATATTTTTTAAAGGTGATGTGCACATTCCTAAAAAATTAAAAAATTCAAGGAATCTAAGGAGAATAAGTCTCTTCCCAGCTGGGATCCTCAAAGACTCCAGTCTCCTCCTGTTCTAGGACCTGTGAAATATGGGATCTTATTTAATTTCAATTTTAATTTTTTTATTTTTAATAGAGAATTTTGAATTAAATTTTAATTTTATGTTAAAGGTTAAATAAATAAATGTTAAACAAATGTTAAATCACAAAATATTCATTGTTTATTTAATACTAAGAACATTCTTAGTATTCTTGAAAAATATTAAAATGTGATTAAGATTTTAAAAATAAAAGTGAAACAAAATGGAAATCAGCAAAGTGCTAACAGTCAATGATGGGGCTATAGGTGATTTTTTAATTTCTTTATGCTTTTCTATTTTTCAAAATTTTCTATTATAAATATGTATTGTTGTTATATCATTAAACCTAACTCTTTCAAAAACTCTTATTGAGATGTAATTGACATACAATAAATGGCACATATTTAGGTGTATAATTTGCTAAGTTTTAGCATGTATATACACCAGTGAAACTCACCATAATCAAGAGAAAGAACATATCTCCTCTACCTTACACTATATACAAAAATTAATTCAAAATAGATCAAAGACCTATATGTAAGAGCTAAAACCGTAAAATTCTTAGAAGAAAACATATATGCAAATCTTCATGATCTTGGATTAGACAATGGTTTCTTAGATATGACACCAAAAGCACCAGAAACAGAAAAAAAAAAAAAACCCAGATAAATTCGATTTCATCAAAATTAAAACTTTTCAGTTTCAAAAGACACTATCAAGAAAGTGAAAGACAACCCTCAGAATGGGAGAAAATAGTTTCAAATCATATTTCCTTTATAAAGGAACTTGAATCTAGAATGTAAAAAAACCTTTTATATTTCAAAAAGTACAATTACAACCCAATTTAAAAATGGGCAAAGGATTTGAAAAGACATTTCTCCAAAGAAGATAGATAAATGGGCAATAAACACATAAAAATATGTTTCATGTTATTAGTGATTAGGGAAATAAGATACCACTTTATACCCACTAGGATGGCTAAAATTAAAAAAGATAATGACACATGTTGATAAGGATGTAGAGAAAAAGGACGCTGGCCCGTAGCCAGTTTTTTATCATTACATATTAAGCTGATATGAACATTTGTGCACAAATCTCCCCTAGCAGTGTCTTTCAAAGAGTAGAAGTTTTTAATTTTGATAAAGTCTAAATTACCCATTTTTTTCTTTTAAGAATTTTGCTTTCAGTGTTTTATCTAAGAAAGATTTGCCTAACCTAAGATCACAAAGATTCTTTGTTTTCTTCTAGAAGTTTTGTAGTTTTACGTTCAGGTCTATTCTTTGTGCAGGTGGATATCCAATTGTTCCAGGACTATTGGTGGGAAAGGCCTCCCCCGAGCCCTTTCGGGTGGTTCCTTACCCACCCTTGGCTGGTTTCCTCATATATATGCTTCAGTACTCAGTGATCAGTACTCGCCGTAATACTCAAGGCACTCCTGTGCAAACCTCCAGAGTTCTCTCTGTTCAGCTTTCTCTCTCTCAGTCTCCCCTAGATAGCTCCAGGATGGGGCTGGTCACCAGAAAGACCACGGCATGATTAGAGGCTTGGGACTTTCAGGCCCCTCACCCCAATCTCCAGGGAGGGGAGAGGGGCCGAAGGCTGAGTTGATCACCAGTGGCCAATGATGCAGTCCACCATGCCCACATAATGAAGCCTCTGTAAGAACACAAAATGACAAGGGTTTGGATGAATTTCCAGGTAGCTGAATACATGGAGGTTCCTGGAGGGTGGCACACCCAGGGAGGGCACGGAAGCTCTGCCCTCCTTCCCTGTATCTTGCCCTATGCATCCCTTCCATCTGGTGTTCCTCTGTATCCTTTGTAACATCCTTTCTAATAAATGGGTAAATGTCAGTAAAGTGTTTCTCTGAGTTTTGTAAGCCACTCCAGCAAATTAATACAACTCAAGGAGGAGATCTGTACTTAGCCCATTGGTTGAAAATGCAGGTTATAATCTGGGACTTGCAACTGGCATCTGAAGTTGGGGGGCGGGGACAGTCTGGAGGGACTGAGACTTCAGCTATCTGAAGATAGTGTCAGATTGAATCACAGGCCGCCAGCTGGTGTCCGCAGGAGAATCTGGTGTCAGAAGTGTTGAGTGGTGTGTCAGAGCAGAAAACACAGTTTGGTTTTTCTTATCCCTTAAGACAGGCCTGCGGGAGGATACTTCCGGCCCCTCTTATTCCATCTTGGCCGGAAGTGGAAGTTCAAATGAGGTTTTTTAATTGACTGGTGGATTTTGAGAATAAATAGAAGGAGGCCAAATTCTTCTGAAAGCTCAATTTCCTAATTAAGTTCCAAGTCTATAAAGTTGAGGGGTGGGGGAAATGTCACCCAGCCACTGAAGCCATGTCATGCCATCCCTGCTTCGCAGAAATGGAATGCCTCACGCTGGTATATCTACTGTGTGTTGTAAAACTGCCTTCTCCGGAGGTCCTTAAACCTTCCAGTGGTTCTTTCCCTTCCCTCATCAAAATCCTCAAATTCCAAGGGAAGGCACCTATCTTTCCCAGAGTCATAGCTGTTAAGAGATTAACCGTCACCTACCCAGACCTTGCCCTACCACCTGCCATGTTTCCCCCAGGAATATATATCTAAATAAAATTAATAAATAACCAAACAATACACATGCATAGAATAACTCTCAATAAGATATACGTGCTAAATGATGTGTCCTGAGGAATATTAGTGGCATTTTGCAATTCCACATAAGGACGTTTGTGTCCAGTTTCTCAGTTCTCCTTCTGTTTCCTCACTTGTCTATCCCTTGTTTCTTCCTGGTCCTTTCTTCTTTCCTGCCTGGCCCTCAGACGACCCCGGGTTCACTCACAGAAATTTTTTTTACCCCAGCTAGGAGTTTCCAGACAGTTTTTGACTCTACCTTAGAAGCCAAAACAAAAAGCAAAGAAAATTTAAAACTCGCCTTTAACTGAAGTACTGTTTATACTTTTAATATACAAGTCCATTAGCTGCTTAGTTTGGATAAGACTGAAACATCAACCCCTAGCAGAGACCAAGGTAGTGAATAACTTTTGTGGATGGAATATCATGTGCCTCATCCTTTATATACGTACATAGAATGAGCAATCCTCAGGGAACGAAACTGTAAACCAACCTCCCTTTGTGACCACCCAGTTGGCCTAGTTCTTCTCTCACCCTGGCTGAAAACTCGAGCAGACCTCAGGACATCTCTGTCCACTGCTGGGTGATATAAGCCCCTCCAGTGAAAGATTATTAATAGAATGTCCAGTACCTCGTAATAGTCAAAGAACCAACTTCATTTAAAGTCCCAGTTACGATCCTCTCCCCGTCCCCTTCGGTTCCCAGTGTCAAGAGTAAGTACTGGTACTGAGTTGAGCTGATGACAGAGCGATCGCAAATACAAAGCAATACCACACAGTTTATTACAGAAAAGAAAAAAACCGTACAAAGTGAAAACATGTTCCAGAGAGAGGAACGGGTCAGTCCTCGCGAGTGGAGAGAGATGTCGAGGACGCCCAGGTGGTCTCCTTTTATTGGCCTGGTGCGGAGACGGCTTATAGGAGGTGTGGGATGTTACCAAATGATTCTCAGGTGCTCTTACCCACTTACACTTCACAGCTGCGTAAACCTAAGAACCTCAGATTCCTGGTTTTCCATTAACTATGTTTTTTTTTCTGCAATTCCTTCCCCTGATTGGTCCCCAGCTTCTCTGCCCCTAGGAACCACCTCCTGGCTGACACCCACCACCTGTAGATTTGATCCCTACCTAACATGAGCGGGAAGGCTGGAGCATAGAAAGGAGATATGATTACTTTTTCCCTTTCCTCACCTTTTTCCAATCTTACTCCTCCCTCGCTGTCCTGTTGACCGTCACTTCTGATGCCTCCTGGGTCAGTGGGAGGAGGGGGGCTTGGGGGGAGGGAAGAGGAGTGGAGCCCGAGAGGAAGGAAAGACTCCCTCGCCAGGTATTATATGTCGGAGGTGGCTTTGCTGTCTCAGGGATGAGAAGGTATTAAAAGCCGGGCCCTTCTCTCATGGGCAAGCGTGGATTCCTAGTAGATGCCCCCAGTCAATGGGGCGCTCTCTTGCAGCCTCCTTGACAAGAACATATGCATCTGTCACCTGGTTGGTTGCTTACTCGTCTCTGCCAAGGCCTCTCCAAGATGACCCTCTCTGGGACAGAACCCAAGACAGGCCTACGCCTGAGGGAAAGGAGGCTGAAGGGGATGACACAGCCAGGCAGGGACACCCAGCAGAGGGAACAGTGAGAGTAAGGCCCTGACATGGGTGCATGTTGTGTGCGTTGGGCAGCAGCAAGGATCCACGTGGCGGAGTCCAGTGAGCAAGGGGGCAGCGGGAGGAGACGAGGCCAGAGACTAGTGGGGCCAGAGCACGCAGGGCCTTGCAGCCCAGGACCTCGGCCTTGCTCTGTGCAGGATGGATGGGAAGCCATGGGAGAGCCTGAGCAGAGGAGGGGTGGGAAAGGCCAAATGCATGGAGATTAGCTAGGAGGCTCTGCAGTAATCCAGGAGGGAAACGATGGTGGATTGGCCCAGGGGACTAGTGCTGGAGGCAATGAGAGGTGGACCCGGATTATTTTGAAGATAGAGCCAATAGGATCCTTGACAGATTGCATCAGCAGTATGAAAGAAAAAGAAGAACCAAAGCTGACTCCAACGTTTTTGGCCTTAACAGTAGAAGGAGGGAGCTTGCCTGAGGAAGACTGCATGTTTGGGGTAGGGATGGAATCAGGAGTCTGTCTGGACGTGTTAATTTTGTGACCGTGTGGCAAGGGCAAGCAGGCAGTTAGGTTGCGTGGGTCTGGAGTTCAGGAAGAGGATGTGGCTAGGAATATAAATTTCAGAGTCATCAGCATATAGATGGCATTTGCAGTCATGAGACTGAGTTGATCAAAAAGGAAGGAATGTGGTAAAGAGAGGAGATGCACTAAGCCTTGGGCTGAGCCGCAGGGCCTCCAACCCTAAGATACTGAGACACAGAGAAACAGCAAAGACGATCTAGCCGCAGAAAGGCGGGTAGGGGGCAGAGGACACAAGCCCCCACACAAGCAGGATGGTGGAAGAAGTTTGTGGAAGTTCTGTTGCCTGGATTTTCTCAATGAAATATGGAGCAAAGTCATCCATGGAGAGTGAGGAGAGAGAAGGAGGTTGGAGGAAAGAGGGGAAAGTGTGAAACAGCAGTTTGGGCCAGCGGAAAATGCAGTCCGATTGCCAGGCAAGACCAAGGGTGCACTTGAGGTCATTAGTCATGGGGTTGAGTGAAACCAGCCCCTTCAGCCACCCCAGAGCAGCTGAGGAGTAGACACAGAGTTCAAAGAAACACACATTAAGATAAAATGCCATTTTTTAAAAAATCCATTCTAACAGCAAAGATTTAAAAAGTATCCTCAAAGAACACCAAGGAGAACTGAAACAGACACTCTCATGCATAGCCGGTAAGAGTGTAAATTGGCACAATTAGCTTCAGAAATTATATCCTGAGTCTTAAGAATATTTATTTTATATGTCTAGGAATCTAGTCTAAGGAGATAATAAATACTAACAAGAAGTTAGTGTGTGCAAAAATGCTTATTTAAGTATTGTTTGTACTTGTGAAAAATTGGAAACAACTAAATTCCTAACATTAGGAGACTGGTGACACAAATAACACGACAGCCATCTATGGAATAGTAGCATGCATTGAAACTGTTTGCAAAGAGTCTTTAACAACATGAAAGAATTCTTAAGACATAATGCTGTGTAATTTTTTAAAAGACAGGATAAAATGCATTAAGTAAACTTAGGGAAAATTTTAAATGCCGATTGTAATTATTGTTGGGTAGCAGGATTATAGATGATTTTTATTTTCTTTATTATTTTCTGTACCTTCCAAAGTGTATATGCATTTCTGTCATAGAACATAAATACTGTATTTAAAAATATAATCCTTCCTGGGAGCAGAAGAATGTGCTCGATTCTTTCTAGTCTGTGGTTTATAGGAGCTGCCCCTGTCCCACATATCAGATTGTGCAAACTCCAGGAACATCCAAAAATTCTCTCCCAAGCAGTCTCAATTTACCTCATCAGAGTTGAACACTTTACAGCTTTAACCTGAGTATAGAATGGAATCATTCATTTTACAACAAACTATTTATTCAAGGTGTAATGACAGATTCTTATTCCAGGATGATTAGCATCTCCCCGGTTCTTCTTCCTTTCTAGACCTGCTGCAGCCCTACCCAGGACTTGGAGACGGCCTTCTGGACTTGGGAGTATCTGGACACCAGCACATATCCTATCCAAGGTTTGGGAATTTTTTTACTTACTTATGAATTCAGCAAAGAGAACATTGGAATGCATCGAAAGGAGCTTTCACTAATTTATCAGTTAGCTATTGCAACGTGACAAACAACCACCAAACCTCAGCAGCACATGATAACAAGCATGTGTTTTGCTCATGCATTGTCTTATTGGTTGGAGGTGATCTGATTCAGGCTGGGCTTGGCTGGGCCACTCTAATCTACAAATTGGGATCGGACCTTCTCCACACGTCTCTTATCCTCCTCAGCCCAGTGGGCTAGCTTAGCATGTTCTTTTTGTGATGATAGCAAATGCCTTAAAAAGTAAGCCCAACCATGCAAACATATGTCAAGTCCAGCTTAACATCCCACTGACCAAAACAAGTCACGTGGCAAGCCCAAAGTTGAGGAACAAGTAAGTAAGCTCCACCTCCAGTGGGAGGAACTGCAAAGTAACATGGGGGACAGTTTGCACACAGGGAAGGGTGAAGAGTCTGAGCCAATAAATCGACCTACCACAACCAGTAAAGAAGGTAAAACAAATAAAATGCAAACACGGAAGGTAAAAATTAATTTACCAAGAGCAGATTCCTCAACCAACATCTAATCATGAATAGCTCTTATTCCTAGTTACTTTCTCAACACCTCTGTTGACACCTGGAAAACCCCAACACTTAGTCCTTGGGCACTGCTCCTCCTCATCTCCCCCAGAGGAGACAGTGGAGGCAGAGACCAGGCCTAGACGGGTCAGCAGGTAGTGGACGCTGTCCTGGAGAGAAGATGGAATCCTTGGCTTTCTCTGTCCCAGAAATACCAGAGGCTGCAGCCTCTCCCAGCTTTCTAAGCCAGGCCAGAAACGGCCTCAGGTCACCCATGTGCCCTGCACCCCCAAGCTCCATTGTAGTGATGAGGAAACAAGTCCAGAGGGTCATTTCTTCAATTTTTCCTGGAGGTGGAAGCCTGAGCTACGTGCTATTAGGTTCCTTCTAAATGGGAGATTTGGGGATTCTGTCATCACTGAGGGGACTGCCATTCATCTGAAATGTAAAAAGAGCATTCACTGGTGGCCTTAGAATATGCTAAATGCAGCCTGAAAACCACAGCAACAACTTCTCCTCCTCCTCGCCCACAAGCCACCTGCCAAGCAGACCTGAACCTTCGACCACACAGCTGGGGGCCCAGAGATGCACCAGAGTAAAGATTTGCATTCGAACTTTACTCTTATGTCACTCACAACAGTCAGGAGTTCCGCCCTCTGCTGTGAAACATGGTGGCTAAGAGTTCAGGTCCTCAGAGTCCAACAGACCTGGATGGAAACCTGTCTCCTGCTTCTTCCTTACCATGTAACCTTAAGCAAATTGCTTAACCCCTCAGGTTCCTCCTGGGCAAAATGAGGACAAGGATAGTAGCTACCTCACAGGACTGTCGTGTGTATATTGGGAGATAAAGAATGAACATGCTTAGGCAAAAAATTAGTGCCACATAGTGAAGCTCAATAAAGTGTAAGTATAATAATTTGCTGGGGAAACTATAAATCTGCAGCTGGAAGATGCCCAATCCTTGCAAACTCTGAGGAGCAGGAACCCTGCATCACACATCTCTTGTCTACAGAATTTGAAACACTTAAAAGACTGGTCCCACTTTGGAGATGGAAGGAAAGTGCTGGGGTCAGTTTGGAGTTAACCACTCCAGGGTACTCAAACATTATAATGGATATTTCTGTGGTCTGAGCAAGAACATACAAGGAAGGCAGGTGTCTGTGGCCAGTGAACTTAAACATGAAGCAACAATCCCCCAGCGGTGAGCCAGGGGCACCTGTTGTATCTGTTAGATGCTGCCACATGGCGCAGAGCAACTTTTTCCTTCTGCGTCATTGGGTGGATCGTCTTAAACTCTTTCATGCGACTGGTTGAGATACTGGTTGCCATCACAACTCCACTTTCAAAACAAATTGTGCCTTCTTTTGGTAAATTCAGTATGTTTCCAATATGTTTCCAAGCACCCTTGATTCAATTCAATAAGGATGTGTGGAGTTTGTACTGTGGCAGATGTTCGGGGCACATAAAAGGCAGAAAGGAAGAAAACAGTCATTTTTTTGAGTTTTTGCTAGGATAACAACCTTCTGGTTATTTATAACCCCCCCATTCTACTTTACTTAAGAAGGGTAGACACAGAGAAAGGTCATTGATGTTGTCTGGATAAAGGGGGTAAAATGGGAAACACAGATGCTTCTTGTAAGAAAAATGAGAGACCCAGAAGTGAGGATCCTAAACCGGGGGAGGTGGGAAGGCCTTCTGAGGACATATGAAGTAGAGATGAGCAGACGGTGCCAAGGGAGGGGAGGGGAGGAAGGGAGGAAGAGGAGGGCCTGAGAAATCTGCTGTAAACAGAGAATTTGGGCAAAGAGCAGAACCAATCAAAGCGAGAGTTGGGAAGCTTTGCTCTTCAAGATGAGATGGAACCCTCTCCCCATGTCTCCACATGGAATCTTCATTGGTTTGCCATGCTCAAGAAGTTGAGCCTGTGCAACGGGCAGAGACAGGCTTAGAGGGGAGAACTGGGGCCCAAGGGGCAGGTTATGCTTTCATTTACCGAGGTGTCTGCCAGACAGTGTTGGAGAGTTCATTTCCAGAACTCCGGAATAGAAAATGTGCTTCTGCCTTGAAAGAGCTGGACAAGAACATTGTATGTGTTTAGGCAAGGACACTTGGGAAATGGCAGGGGGAGAATCATTAATATGAAAGGCAAATACACCCTCCCCTCCGCTCCCCAATAATCCATGTTCCCTCTCAATTGGCTGGTTCTGCTGAGGGTGCTTTGGAGGAAACTTCTGATGGGTGGAAACATCCTCAGGACTTAGCTTAGAGGACCTTTATATACAGGGCACCCAAAGCAGAAGCAATTATCAGTGCACATCCCATTGTTTCTGGAAAACATGAGTTCTCTCTGACTGTAGCTGATGGGAAAATCTTCTCACTTTCCATTGTATTAGGGAAGCACTAACTGCTTTATGAAATGAACCCAACATTTCAGTGGCCTAAGAAGTCAGTTTCTCAGTCCTCTCAGCCTTAGTGTGGTGCTCCCAGTGAGTGTGTGGCTCTCGTCCATGTGGTGATTCAGGCCCCCAGGCTCCTTCTGTCTCATGGACCTGCCATCCATATGGCCTCAAAGTCCCCTGCACCCAAACTGCAGAGGTGAAGAAAGAGTATGGTGAAAACACACCCACTTCTTAAAAGCTCCTTCCCAGAAATGACACACATCTCTTCTAATCCCATCCCACTAACAAGAATTTGTCACATGGCCCCACCTGGATAGAAAGAAGGCTGGAAAATATGATCCTTGTTCCTGTTGGGACAGCAACAATTCCACACCATGGAAAGGGAAGCATAAATTTTTGGGAAATAGTACAAGACATGTATGCCTATTCATATATAGTTTTATTTCTTTTTACCTATTTCCCTCAACTCTGACAAGAGCTCTGTAAGAGCAGGGATTTTGTTTTGTTCGTTGGAGACTCCCTGGTTGGTGGTGAGTCCTGAACTGAGCTCTGAAGGAGTTATCCAGGTGCAGGGTTGAGGGAGAAGCAGGCCATGCCTAGTGGGTGGATGGCAGGAAGTGTCCGGGTGTGGTGTGTTCTTTGAGTTGCATTTGTCTGCTCTGGCAGGAGAATGGCAGGAGCCCAAGCACAGGCTCTGGATGGGCAGGGCCCTGGCCTCACGGTAAGGAGTTGAAACCAGTCCTTAACAACATATGACCCAGAAATTCCACTCCTAGGTAGTTACACAAAACAAATGAAAATGTGTGTCGACACATAACCTGTACACAAATGTTCATGGCAGCACTATTCATAATTGCCAAGAAGTAGAAACAACCAAAACGTTCATCGACTACTGAATGGATAAACAAAATGTGGCAGATCCACACAATGAAATATTATTAAGCCATAAAAAGGAATGAAGCACTGATACATGTTACAACAACATAGACAAACCTTGAAAAATTATGCTCAATGAAAGAAACCAGACACAAAAGGCTGCATTTATATGAAATATGCAGAATAGACAAATCTACAGAGGAAGAAGTAGATTAGTGGTTGCCTGGGGTTGGGAAGAAGGAGAAGTTGGGAGTGAGTGCTTTGGGTACAGGGTTAATTTTGGGGGTGATGAAAATGGTCTGGAATTAGATAGTGGTGATGTTGCACAACCCTGCGGCTATGCTAAAGACAGCAGAATTGCACACTTTTAAAGGGCGAATTCTGTGATATGTGCATTATAATGAAGCTGATATTTAAAAATCCGTCTTTACGCTAGTGGGGAAGCATGGAAGGGTTTTAAGCAGGTGATGATGACGTGGTCAGATGTCACACTGGGGATAATGTCAACAGTGGATTGAAGGGTGAGGAGAACCGAGACTGGTGATCCCAGCGAGATATAACAAGGAGCTGAACTAAGACACTGGTGGCTGGGATGGAAAAAAGGTGTGGACCTGACAGATCACAGGGAGGTAGAGGCCAGGGGACACGGTAGTGGATTCGGTAATGGCTCCACTTCATTACTAATGGGGTTGAGCTGAGCTGGTGATTGGCTGGTGGGGAAAAAAATCTCCAGGTGAGTTAACATTGGGTCAAAGGATGGAAAAAGATGGAGAAGGCACAGAACAAGCTTAGCAGCTTTCCCTAGAAAATCACACCTGCTAAGCTGGGCAAGCAAAACATAAGAAGTACCCAGATACAGAGAGTGCTGAGATGGCCAGCGGGGCAGCCGTGGTTCCAGTTGGCATTCATCCCATCCGCAATACATTTGGCCATCTTGAGGACCAAGTTAGGAGGCTGCCACATTAGCTGTCTGTAATCGCTCAGTTCCTGATGAAGCTGTTTCTTTGCATTTCCGGGGTAATTTGTTTTTTCTGCTTTCCATATATCCCCTGGGCCCAGCCTGGGAAGCCACAGGGAGCCCTGGTGCTATACTTCTCAGCCCCTTCTCTGGAAGTCACAAGTTAACCACAGAGACATTGATCCTGGTTGCTTCTGAGATTGTCAGGCATTGGCTAGATACGAGTGAAAACACTGGGTTTCATTGACAAGGGGCAAAGTCTGTGAGATTTATGTCTGATCAAAGTCCCAGGGAGGACAACCTCTGAGCCTTGAGTGGCAGGAGATCAACTGACCCAGATCTTTCGGTGGGGGCCGCTGGTATGAAAGAAAGAGCTTGCACCTAACCCCTAACCAGGATGAGCCTGGGGGGCCTCTTGCCACCGCTGTGACCGGGCCTTCCTTCCCTCGCCCTGGGATAACAGTGCCTGCCCTCCAGGGCTGCTCTGAGAATGAAACGAGAGCTCTTATGGAAATGCCTCACACGGGAGTTATTAACTGGTGTTGCCATGTGTGGATCTTCTTTAAAAGCTCTGGAGTGGATTCCCTTGGCATTGCAATCACATAAACATCCCTTTTTAAGTAGCCCCCTTTGAAAATGACTTCATGCTCCTTAAATGCTAGACTTGTCTATTTAAATCCCAGAACAGGATGTCTTTGGCCTTGGAAACCCCAGTGTGAGCTCTGAGGCTATCGCGCTACCTTGGAAAGGACGCGCTTCACGTGACAGTCATCTTATTCTATTGCATGGATGAGATGGAGCAGAAACGGTGACTTTAGGTGGGCCCGGGCCACATTCTCGTCTTTAGTCTGCCCTGCAGGCTCTGTGGGCAGTTCCACCGTGGAAGTAGCATTCGGTTCCCTAAAGTAGAGTGGTTCAAGAAATGCGCAATGAGGAACAGAGACCTGGGAGGAACGACCACAGGACAGCAAAAGCTTGCGGGGCTCACAGGCCCATGCCCTGCGTTTGGAAAGGGATCCTTTTGAGCAAAAGATAATCTATCCTTTAGAAATGAAAAAGCTGCAAGAGAAAGCAAAATCCAACCTTCCCATTCTCTCCCCACAGATAGATGTGTCCAACTTAGATGTCTTGTGTTGTCACTTAAGCCCAGGATCCCTTGTTCCATCCTTGGTGATATGGAAAGTAGGTGACCTTTTTTGAGTAGCATTAAATTGCCTTTCAGCCTTTTGTTCTCCAGACTACATAACCCCAGCCCTTTGAAGTGAGGGGTCTTATCACCCAACCCCTCCATCTCTACATTCCCCGTGTCTCTCTTAGATGGTACAGCTAATAAAAGACTCAAAAAAGAAGTATCTAAGCTCTAAGGAAAGACACGGAGGCCAGGTGTCGATCATCTTAAGAGAAACAAAGCAGTGATTGTCTAGTGTGCACTTAATCACCAGGAGAAAATGCTAATCTGACCTTTTCGGATAATGTTAATGCATCTGTCTCTTTTTTTTCTTCCCAGGGGAAAAAAAACAGTTTTGCCTTTCAAAACAGGACTAAATACAGCAGGAGACAAATTTTGAACCTCAGAATGAGGCGGGATTGAAAACACAGAATTCACTCGCAGGAAAATTTACTAATTTGGTATCTCAGGATCATAAATTGCAAACAGTTGTGTGCAGTCTGGCTGGGCTTGAAAAAACTGTAGGGAGCAGCTTGCCAAAGAGAAACAATCTCTTCACTTTCTCAACCCAGATTTAAAAATGTAAAAAGAATCTCAAATTTTGTTTTCCTGTGTGCCATGGGACCCATAGGGTCGTGGCCCTAACCTGTTTGGTAACCTCTGCAAGGGCCACCTCTAATCTTAGCACAATGGGCTTCCTCCGTTCAAGGTGACCTCCCTGTCCAAATGTTTTCCTTGTCTGGCTGCACCCAGCTCCCGTGTCTCCTCCTTACGTAACCTCTCTTATCTGCACACACGCAATTGGTAAGTGAAAGTCCTTCTGGACACAGCTAATCTCTCTATTAGTCGCAGATCACTTGAGATTATGGTACTTTGGGGTACTAATTGTACTTTGGATTTGTGAAGCTGTTCTCCTTGTGGCGCATTCACATCTCTGATGTCACCATCCTGAAACTTTTTGTCTAAGAGATGCAGTGTTTGCTCACTTAATCCTCTGTCCCCAGCCTCGGTTTTCTCATCTCCAAAATGAAGCAGCTTAACTAGATGCCCAAGGAGACAGAGCGGTGGGAGGAGGGATCGGACGCCAGCAGTTCTCATGTCTAGAAGACATGCTACCAACTCACCTTCCAGAATGATCCTGAACTCCATTTTGCTTTAAGTTTGTTTTCCTTTGAGTCTGCTCACCTCCCAGAGACCTCACTGAGAAACTCATCCCATTTCCCCAGTTCCTCACTAGCTGCCCGAGTTGTCCCAGGAACTTACTCCACCCTCCCACTTCCCTATGCAGGGACAGGCCCTCACTGGAGTTCCTTCCATAATGGCGTGGTGACTCTCTGTTTCTCCCTTCCCCACCGAGGGCCCTCAAGGCCTCCTTCCTGCACTCCAGGCCTCGCCCTCAAGACACCCTCAACAAGGGAGAGGTCACACCGCGGTCCTGCCCCTCCCAGACCTGTTCTTGGCTGGGTGGGGGCTTCCTTTGGCTGAGAATCCACAGCCAAGCCCTGACTCTTCTGGTTCCAGGACAGGCTTTGGCTCTGGGCCTGAGACAGCAGGTCCCACATCTCCCAGGAGCACACAGGAATGGGCCCTTCCCATGTGACGTGTGAAACCCCAGTTAGGAATGCAATCCTGTGCTGTTATGTTGACAAGCAAGGGGGAGCCCCTAGCAGGCCAGTCTGGTGAGCCACTCAGCACCAGCCCCTCTGCGGGCCCTGCCTTCTCCTGCAGGTCCTCCAAATCAGGGCCATGTCCTTGTCTCCTGGTCCTTCTGATCCATCACACACACACACACACACACACACACACACACACA
>CAUYSK010117169.1:0-37821 GCA_963575035.1 Avahi laniger
TAGCTGGACAGCTAAAAATATATAGAAAAAATTAGCCGGGCATGGTGGCGCATGCCTGTAGTCCCAGCTACTCGGGAGGCTGAGGCAGTAGGATCGCTGGAGCCCAGGAGTTTGAGGTTGCTGTGAGCTAGGATAATGCCACGGCACTCATTTTAGCCAGAGCAATAGAGCAAGACTCTGTCTCAAAAAAAAAAAAAAGGGTGTCTTGGCTGGCTGCTGTGTTAAGACTAGATGGGGTAGGGGACGATGATGGAGGAAGGGGCCAGTCAGGAGGCCACTGCAGTATCAGAGTAAGAGATGGTCATTGGAGGGAAGTAGTGCAGGGAACTAAGAGGCAAATGTCAAAGGAGCATCTATGTGAATGACAGAGAGAGGGACAGTGACCCAAGAGCCTAGGGGGTAGTGGCCCACTGGTGGACGGATAGGTGACTCAACACAGTGTAGTATTATAGTAGCGTTGGTGGTATTTGCAGAAGCCGGGGGATTGAGGGGTTTCATCAAAGAAAAGTCTGTCCAAGAGTAGAAAATACCAGTAGGAAAGCACCAGCCGGGAAATCACAGGCCTTCAGAGATCCGGAGGTGAGGGAAGGAGATGCTCTGTCTCTGCTACTATCTTGCCACCACCCCCAATGGGGGAGCCTTCTGGCTTAGGCAGCCTGCAGAAACACTTAATTATGTATTTTAGCATTTGGTCTTTCTAGAATGTTCCTTTCATATTCTTTATTTAGTGCCCCTTCTTATACTTTTAAATTTTTATTATAAAATATTTCATACATACAAGAAGTACATAAAATAGCATGATGAATAGCCACGTGACTGCTACTAATCTTCAAAGAACTCTAAAGTTTTGCCATTCTTAATTATAAAGTAGCTCAATTTCAAAGCAGTCCTCCCCCTCTCTCCCTCTTAGTACTTTCGATTTCTGCTTTCATGACATTACTGACATATTTAAAGCCTAAAACCTTGCCATTTTCAACAATTTCTTTTCTGATATTTGAAAATAACGTATAGTCTTCATTTACTAGTTAAAAAATTGTCTGTGTCTATCCACATTCCTAGTCAATCTTTCCAATGAAGCTATTTAACATTTTTTGTGTTCCTATATTTGCTATACACAAAAAAAAATGATTTTGTGAGTTTTAATGTCACCTAATATAATTGTAAATGTGCCAATTTGTCATTCTTTTCTCTGAATCTCTGTGTTACATATTTAAAAGTATTAACTATTAAGGATGTATGTGTAAGTGGCTTGGAAAAAGGCATAGTATGTTTTATGTGCTCTATACATATTAATCACTCTGAATCATGAAATTATCAATCACTGATACCATCTTCACTGACAAAAAAAAAAGTAACTACTTTCTCAGATTTGCTGTTTATCTTTTCTATATACCTTTTTTATACCATTACTTCATATTTTTCCATAAATAATATATGTAAAGCATTGTTTTACGTGTTTTTAAATGTTATAAAAATGATATTATTATAGAACCACTTCCACTTCTAGTCACGGTGGAATAATAGGGACTAGATTTACTCTCCCACCTTAAATAACTAGGAAACCAAACAAAATAAGTAAAACAATGGGCAAGAGTAGTAGAGGACAGTGATTCCTGAAGGAAGGAAGTAAAGTGAGGAGCACTCTGTGATTGCCCAGCTTACCGCCTGGTGAGTTACCAAGTCCCAGTACAGGGAGGGAGAAGCCAGAGAAGGCCCAGCAGTCTAAGATGAAGAGTCAGAATTTGGACTTCATGGAGGCCAAGGCAGCTAGAACGTATGGGACAAAACACCAGAGAAGAGGGAGCTGGACAGAGAAAAAGATTTCCAGAGATCGTCAAAGAAATCCCCCAATGTCTTTGGCTGGGGCCTGTCTTTTAATTTTGCTTATGGTATCTTTTTTTTGAGAAGAATTTTAACTTTTATTTTCATCAAATTTCATATTGGTGGTTTTTAAAAAAATCTTGTTTAAGAAATTCATTTCTACTCCAAGATATATGCCTTAATTTTCTTCTAAATATTCTAAAGTTTTGGTTTCTACAGTTAGGACTTTAATCCCCCTGGAATTCATTTTTGTATATGTCATTTCCATGATTTTTTTATGTCAAATTAATTTTCCATTCTTTCCCCCAAGGATTTTCATTGTTGCTGCTTTCATGTATCAAGTTTTACATATGTGCCTGCTTCTTTTTCTGGGCTCTCTACTGTCTTCTATTGGTCTAAATGTCTAGCACTATACCAATGTTACATTGTCTTGATTACTCTGGCCTCATAATAAATCTTCAAAGCTGATAAAAGAAACACTCCACCTTATTCTACCTCATAAACATGTTAGTAATTCTACATACTTTGCTCTTCCTTGTGAATTTTGGAATTCATCTATCAAGGTCAGTGAAAATCCCTACTAGAATTTTGATTGGGATTACAATGAATTTATAGCTTTATTTGGGTAAAACTAACATTTGTTATACTGAGTCCTCAAATTTATAAATATGGCATATGTTTTCATTTATTTTGGGTCATCTTTTATAGGCTACAATATGTTTTGTAATTTTTCCCTTAAAGGTTTTACACTCCAAATTAAATTTCTTCCTAGATACCTTATAGTGTTGTTACAACTGTGAATGGGAGTTTTTTTGTGTATATTGGTCTTACATGTAGCAACGTTGCTGAACTCTTTCATTCTAATAGTTTTCTTGTGGTCTCCCTTGGATATGTAGGCTATCATGTTATCCACAAATAAAGACAATTTTATCTCTTACTTTCTATTCTTACATGTCTAAGTTCATTTTTCTTGTCTTGTTTTATTGGTTAGAACTTCTAGTATAATGTATTTTGATATATGCATTTGATGCTCAAAATTTACCCCTAAACATCACTTCAGCTTCATTCTATAAGATCTGATGTATAATATTTGTAATATTTTTACCTTTATCTGATCTAAATGTTTTATAATTTCCACTAGTATTTTCTCTTTAACACATGAGTTTTTGGCCGTGTCTTTTTAGCTTCCAAACATATGGGGTAAGGTATTTGTCTTTTTATTGTTTATTAAGACAGATGTTGGTTATAGTGTTATGGCTGATAACCTTTATAAGAAAACAGAGTAATGGCCAATTTAATTTCAATAATGGCTCAATGTTTTCAATTAATTCATGAAGTCAAAGTAGAGCTTTTGGAAGTTCATTTTGTAGAAGGTAAAGCATCTGAAATTATTGTGAATGTTATTAGAAGTTCAGTTTAAAAGTTTAACATTAATAATAAAATTATTTATTCATTTTTCATATTTTTAAGTTTCAGTCTTAGATATTTTTCCTAATCTACTTTATAGTTGGCCAGTTCTCTCTTCCGCTGTGTTTAATCTGCTATTAAATCATCTTTTGTGTTTTAATTTCAATTTTTATATTTTTATTTCCAGAATTGCAATTTAATTCTTTTTTATAATTTCTAATTGTTTGTCCATTATATCATTTAATTTTATATTATTTACTATACTTCTTTTTCAGTATTTTATTGGTTATTACATTGCTTATAGTATATATCTTTAACTTATCACAGTCACATATACGTTAAAAGTAAAAATATAAAGATATACTATGAAAAAATAATCAAAAGAAAATCAAAGTGGCTATATTTATATCAAAGTAGATTTTAAAACAAGAAATATTACCAAGGATAAAGAGGATATTTCATGATAACAGGGCCAATTCATCAAGAGGACATTTCATTTACAGCTTTAAAATATGAGATGGAAAAATGGATAGAACTGAAAGAAAAACTAGAAAATTTCATAATTATCATTAGAGAATTCAACTACTCTCTCTCAGTGATCGATAGAACAGGATATCAGCAAGGATACAGAAGACACCAACAACGCTACCAACCAACTAGATCTAGTAAAACACTACATCCAACATCTGCTGAATACACATTGTTTTCAAGTACACATGGAACATTCATCTAGATAGATGGCATGTTAAACCATAAAACAAGTCTTAATAAATTTTTAAAAATTGAAATTATATAGAGTACGTTCTCTCGCCACAGAATTATATTGGAAATTAAAAACAAAAGGATATCTGTAAAATTTCCCAATATTTGAATATTAAACAACACATTTCTAAATATATCATGGGGAAAAGAATATATCACAAGGAAAATTAGAAAATACTTAGATTTGAATGATATTAAAAATACAAAATATCAAAAATGTAAGTCCAAGGCAGCTAGAGTTCACAGGACAGAAGTGAGAGCTGTACAGAGTGAGAAACCCAGGGATGTGCAGAGGGGCTTCCTCAAGTATTCAGTAAAGTAATGGATCAATGTGTGGGTGTGAAGAAACTACTTGAGGCCAGAGAGGTAATTATCTGAAAAAAGCAGTGGGAAACAGTGTCTAGCATTCACACAGGGCTAATAACAGCATCTATTCCCATAAGTCAGACTGAAAAAATCATAATTCACAGGGTGTTGACTAGGGAACTCAGGAATGTCTTGCGTCAGTAGTGGGGAACAATTAGCCCTAGACTGAGCACTGCTCTGGATCCACCTAACAAATCATAAAAGATCAAAAGAGGTCAAGCTCTTTCCAAGCAACTTAATCACTTTCCAAAATATTTATGGGCAAATGAAAATATCCAGGATGTGACAAGGTAAAATTCACAAATATCTGCATCCAATCAAATATTACCAGGCATACAGAGAAACAGAGAAAAATGATCCATAATGGGAGAATAATTAACCAATTGAAACCAACCCAGAACGGACAAGGATGTTAGAAATAGAAAATGAGGAAAAGAAGAGTCTAAGAACAAAGTAAGGTGAAGAGAGAAATTAGGAGGTTGGGAAAGGGAAGGAAGAAGAGGGAATTGAGGAAGAGAGGAAGGAGGAGGAGGAGAAAGAAGAAGGACAAGAAATTAGTGGATATGTAGTTTGGGGTGAAAATAGTGATTTCCCTTTTTGAAAATAGAATCAAGATACAGGAGAATCATCAGTCTTCCATACGTCAGAAAAAATAGAATGTCTAGACTTAGCCACCCAAATAAATGACATAGCAACCACACAAGCAAAGTGTAGCACAAATAAGTAAATCAAACAAACACAAAAAAGCGACAAAAATCTTGATCTAGAATAAAATATTACTCAAGAAATAGAAGGAAATTTCTGAAAATTGCTTTATCCTCTAGAACCACTTAATAAAACATGCACTAAAACAAAAACCAATCTGTCTACCCTAAGTATGCAAAAAATAAAAAAATAAAGAACAAAAGCTGGTTATAGAAAAAGAAAAATTAAGAAAACAAATTGAGGACAAAAAATATCATTATGGAGATAATACATTCAATAGAAATAACAAAGACTAAAATAGGAGAGACATCATTAAAATCTAAATTTCTAACAGATTAAAAGCTTGAGAGAAGCACAGAGGATGGGGAAGAAAACACAAAGAAACTAAAGCAAATGGAGAAAAAACTAAAGATGATGGAAGACAGACAAAGATAATCTGATCTAAAGAAAATTAATAATTCTGAAGTACAGAACCCCAAAATATTAAGTAGGAAATGTTTTCAAGACATAATAGCAGAGAATTTCCCTGAAATGAGGGAGGAAACAGAATCCGCAGATTAAGAATGTACCAGATTTTAGGAATCTGATTCAGAATGCTCGAGACCAAGATATATTCTAGTTAAAGTGTTGTTCCAGTTATTTAGCTACTGTTTCTCATCTTCAAGTTCACTCCATGTTCCTCCTTGGGATACTGCAGCTGGGACTCTGCAAACATCACTTCTGCATTGGCTGGGGGAAGTTCTGCCAATAGGGGGCACTGTGGCTGGAGGATGAGGAAGGAACTTACTCCTTCCTGTCTGCTTCCTGTTGCCTTCCTGTTGATTTCATATTACCATCAGCATCACCCAGTGTTTCTTTTTCATCCCAGCTGATTCTTCTATATAGAAGTAGTTGGATCTAATATGCAGTTTTTCCAAATTCATAGAACCAGTCATTACCTCCTCCTTCTGCCCCAGAGACACTAGCACCAGACTGCCAAAGCTCCCTCCTCCCAGAGGTCTATGGATGTCCTCCAAGCTCTGTTTTAATGCTTCTAAGTTCTTCCCTTTGTTCCCCCAGTCTTAAGGCTAGTAGCTGCTTCCTACAATTGCTACCTCCATGACACCTAGTGTTCTCTATCTGCCATGTGAGCTACCTGGTTAACAATTCTCTATGATAAATTCTCTATGTTAAAATAACAGTGATCTCTGTTTCCTTACTAGACTCTTGATTGTCCAAACAGAAATATAAAAATATCTTGAATAATGGGCAGGAAAACACAACATAATTTAGGTTGGTCTGAGACTTCGTCACAGAAACTTAATGCCAGGAGACAATGGAACAAAGTCTACAAGATTCCAAGGGGGAAACAGTGAAATCTCAAAATGTTTTACCAAGCTAAGATGTTCAGATATAAAGATAACAGGCAGGCATTCCCAATATGAAAGAACTTAAAGAATAGAATATCTACATGCTCTTCTTGGGCCCAACTGCCATTGGTGGGGGGAGTGGCACCTTGGTGGTCCTGGCAGTGTGTGTGAGGGGGGTGTCTGTGGAGGAGGGTGGATCAGTGCAGGGTGTCTGATCCCATATGGGGGGAGAAGGAGACCCATGAAAGGGGCAGCCTGGTGTGGGGAGTCAGAGCTCCATGTAGGGGGTGAGGGAAGTTTACACTGGGGCATCAGAGCCCAAGTAGGGTGCAGAGGGTATACTGGAGGGTAGCCTGGCACAGGGATTCAGGACTGAATGGGGTGAGGAAGACGTCCATGGAAGGGTTGAGGGCATGGCCCCAGCGTGTGGAGTCAGAGCCTACACAGGGCGAGGAGAATGCGGTGTCAGAGCCCAAGCAGGGTGAGACAGGCACGAGTGCTGGAGGGGAGGTAGAGGAGAGGCAGGATACTGGTTACATACAAGGGATTAATCAAATAAGTATATTAAGAATCATGGAAGCCAGATTTCACACCATTGGAAAAAAGAATTACAAACACAAAAAGAGAGACCTGGAATAAACCCTGTGGTGTTAGATTGGTGTGAACTAAAGTTTTCTAGGCATATAAATAGATATAGAAATAAACGTAGCTGTGTATAGATGTATGTAGTTCTGTCCACTAAGAGGGCTTGGGAGCAGCAGTGTCCCAATATCAATGGCACAGCGACCAACAAGATCTTGGCTTTCAAATGCCATTTTCCACTCAAAGGAAACAGGGCTCCTCAGAGAAATGGCTAATTTCAGGATCAGCAGGGAAAGTACAAGATGAACTTGAGTCATCTTCCTGTGCCTAAAATATAAGAAGGAAGGGCCTAAATAGCAATGGGGACATGCCAAAAGGCCCTGTAAGCCAGCTTCTGTGGGACAAGCAGTGACCATTTGGGCATCGGATAAATGGCAGCATTAACAACCCATGGGATACAACAGAAACCATGGTCCCTACAGACATTAATTAACTAATTAATTCATTAAACATTTAGAGAATAATAAGATATTTACATAATTTCGCATTCCTCCCCACAAAATACTTATTAATCACAAAGGGAAAAACTTTACAGAGCGGAAGCAAACAGCAACCTAATCAAGTGATCATAGTGAACCTCACTAGACAGAAATGTGTGCCACCCGAGGGGAGGCAGCAAGAAGAGCCCAGCATCATTTCTGGGAGATTCCTGCCAAAAAGCATGAAGAGACATCACACAAACCCAAACAGAGGAGCATTTCATGAAATAGTTGGCCTGTAATCTTCTAGTATAAAGATCATGAAAACCAAGAGAAGATTGAGAAAATGTTCCAGACCGAAGTAGACTAAAGACATGACAACTAAATCAACTTATGATTCTGATCCTTTTGCTATAAAAGTCATTATTGAGGCAATTGACAAAACTTGAATAATCCAAGAATTAGATGGAAGTAGTGTATTGATATTGATCTTCTGATTTTGATCACTGTATCATGGTTATGTAGGGAAATGTCTTTGTAGGAAATACATTCTAGAGTATTCGGGTGTGCTGGGGCATCAGATAGGTAACACTCTCAAATCACTCAGGAAAAGAATTTTTTTGTTGTTTATTTATGTATAGTAATTCCAACTTTTCCATAAGTTTGTAATCATCTCAAAATGAAAAATAATATTTTTTTAAATGCAGTTGGTCTCTGTTTACTGGTTTATAAAATTTCCAAGACATTATGTGTGAAAAAGCAAAGTTTAAGTAGATATAATAAAATTATTTTAAATGGCTATATATATGTGTATATATACACACATTATTTTTCTGGGAAGATGTGGAAAAAAAGTAACACAGTGATCTGGGAGAGGAACTGATGGGAGGGGGAAAGAGCTGTTATTTTTCATTTTATATTTTCCTGCATGGTTTATATTTTTTTTTACCCAGGACATGTATTACTCTAATAAAAAAAATACAGAGGTTTTCTGGAAAGTGGGATTATGTGCCATTTCTGTTTTTCTGCATTAAAAATGAATAAATAATAAATAATGTTAAACATTTGCATGCACGCACATTAAACATTTTTATTTTTCTCTCTATAGTTAGGGTAAAAGGTTAGTAAAGATCAGCTGTCATCCATTAAATCAGGCTTTAAACAGTTTTGGTGGCAGAAAGTCTTTACCTGATGTTTTATTTAATTTAGGCTTTTTAATTTAAAGATCAATATGAGGGATTGTTCTTGTTTATTAATTAGCAAGTATTCTAGAAAACACAGACTTTAAAGCAGTTCTCTTAGGATCACATAGCTGAGAAAAGCCTTTTGTTTATTAATTTAGGTCTATGTTTCCATTAGTATTTTTTTCACCCAACCTTACCCTGTGGAGTATATTTTAAAATCTACTGTCCTGTTTAGTTCAAAGTCCTTTAACAAGTATTTTCTAAACTTAACGCTTTTGAAGGCAGTAAGTTTAAATAGGATTTAGCTTTAATAAACTCTGTGTGTTTTCTTCCACACCTCTTTACCTACTGCCTTGTGAGCACAGTCAAGGGGCTTTTTCTGTTGTTGTTGTTGCTGCAGCTTTAACTTCCTGAAAATGTCCTTGTAAAATCAAGAAAGTCTAGAGTAAGACCCACGGTTATTCAAACATGGAATGGTTAACACAGATTTGGGTTTTCAATGATCTCTTCTTGATAAGAGATGAAAAGAGAAGTGCCTCACTCTCTCAGGGCACTTAAACATGAAAGTTTCAAAAGGCACTTCAGGTGAGAGTTTAGATGAAGGTTCAAAAAACCATCAGAGAGCAAGAAATCACTTACAGAATTCTAGCATCCCTTGGCAATACAGAACAAAAGTTAAGTGTTTGGGTGCTTGTGCCAGACAGACTTGAATTTGAATCTCAGCTTTTCCATTTACTTACAACATGTCCTTGAGCAAGATACTTCATCTCTCCAAAACTCCATTCATTTATCTATGAAATGGAAATAATAAAAGTACCTACCACCTGAAATCATTGTAGATCTATTTGAAATAATACATGCCTACCACAAAGAAAGCACTTAATAAATATTAATCATTGTTGATTACTTTCTTATAAGTTGTCACTGTCTTAATCTATATTCCGAATCTTGCAAATCCAATTATGGGTTAAAACAGGATCAAGAACCATAATGTCAATGATAAAAGAGGAATATGGTCACTTTCTATACGCATCAAGATATTCATCATAAGAATTACAAGTGGAAAGAGGAGCCAAAGACCTTATTACAACAGCAGCCCAAGGATGGAGCCATCAGGGAAACATCCCTGGAATTCTGTGCTCCAGAGAGTATTCATTCCCACATTTGACAAGCATTTATGGAACTCCTACTGTGTGTCAGGCCCATGCTAGACTCTGGGCATCAAATGGTCAAGGCAGACAGGAGCCCTGCCTTCATGGAGTTCATGTTCTAATGGGAGATATGTTGAACAGATAATCACCCTAGTAATCAGTTGCTCAAAAACATATGTTCTATGAGGAAGAACAGGGGGTCAGGGTGTCATCAGAGCAGGGAGACCTGAACTAGTCTGCGGGAAGAGGAAAGGCTTCCCTGAGTCTTACATTTAAGCAAGATCTGAAGGATATTAAGAATCAGAAAAGAAGTTAATAACAGCATTTTAGGCAAAGCAAACAACATGTGCAAAGGGCCTGAAATAGGGAAAGACTAAGATTTGGACAATAAAAATTTGAAAGATTAGTGTGAGACTGGAGTATATGCTGGTGAGGAGTGAGGAGAGGGGGTGGATCAGGGAGTGAAGCACAGAGAGAAAGGAGTCTGAGACGAGGCTGAAGAGATAATGGGGGTTTCACAGTCTATGTTAAGGATTTAGGGCTTTATTATAAGAACAGTGGGAAACCACTCAAATGTAATGTTATGATCAAATGTTCCCCTTCTACAAACCACTCTGACTGCCATGCATTAGAATAAATTAGAGCAGAGCAAAAATAGAGGAAGGGAGATCAGTTGGGAGGCAAGAGAAGATGGTGACTTGACCCTAAATAATTGTTATCTCTGCCATGTGAAACACATACAAGAAGTACCAAACATCCAGATATCTAACAAGTAGCTTTGGTGGGAAGGATATAACATTAAGGCGTATTTTCAGTTAACTAGGCAACTGCTTCAGGCCAAAACAGAATTTTATTGCCCTGGTCCAGGAGCTCTGTAACAGTCTCCTTAAATTCGTTCGAGAATAAGTGAGCCAGAGAAGCAAGTGTGATGGCTCGTACCTGTAATCCCAGCTACTTGAGATTGTTGGAGCCCAGGAGTTCAGGTCCAGCTTGCACAACTTGGTGAGACCCACGTCTCTTAAAAAAAAAATAATAAGCCATAGATATAAGCAGAATGAGGAGCTTTACTGGCCCCCTTTCCAGTGAAATAGGTGAAACTTATTTTTTTAAGACATTTAAATCCTCTATAAATGGCCCTACGAGCAAATAGCAAATGAATAAACATCTATTCAAGAAAATCTATGAAAATCTAAGAAAGGCAAGAATCTGCTATTTGAACTAGGATCCCTCCCTTCCCTCTCCCTCCCTGTTCAGAAAACTGAAGGCTCCACTCCAGACTGCTCGGCCAAGAGCATAGCATTCCCTGTGTCCACAACAAGCCTTCGAAGGGAAGGAACCAGGACCCAGAATTGCTGCAATATATCATCTAAAATGTTCAGCTTCCAACAACAACAACAAAAAGCAGGCATGCAAAGAGACAGGAACATATAACCCATACTCCTGCCTCAAAAGCAGGCAATACAAACTGTCTACAAAAGTGACCAAATGTTGGATTTAACAGAAAACAACTTCAAAATAGCCATTATAAGAAATGTTCACAGAACTAAAGGAAAGTATGATGAAAGAAGGTATGATAACAATTTCACATCAAATAGAAAATATCAATAAAGAGATAGAATTATAAAAAAAAAGAATAAGAAGAACCAAATGGAAATTCTAGAGTTGAAAATTACATTAACTGAAATAAAAAATTCATTAAAAGGGTTCAACAATAGATTTGAACAAGCAGAAGAAAGAGTTAAAGAACTTGAAACAAGCTTAAGAAGAGAGAGAAGAAAAACAAGTGAACAGAGTCCAGAGAAATTAGGACACCATCAAGTGCACCAACATATGTGTAAGGGAGTATTAGAATGAGAAGAGAGAGAAAAAAGATCAGAGAAAGTATTTTTTTAAATAATGGCAGAAAAACTTCCAAATTTATTGAAAAACAATAACCTACACATCCAGAAGCTCAACAATCTCCAAATAGGATAAATTTAAAGAGAGTCACAAACAGACATATAATAGTAAAAAAAATGCTGAAAGTCAAAAACAAGGATAAAATCTTAAAAGCAGCAAGAGAAAAACAACTCATCACTTATAAGGGAACCCCAATAAGATTAGTAGCTGGCTTCTCAGCAGAAACAATGGAGGCCAGAGACAGTGGTGCTCAAAGAAAAAAAAAAAATCTGTCAACCAAGAATCCTATATTTAGCAAAGATGTCTTGAAAAATGAAGGCAAAATAAGGATTCTCAGATAACAAAAGTTGAGAGAATTTGTTGCTGGCAGCAGACTCACCTTACAAGAAATACCAAACATTTTTCAGGCTGAAAGAAAATGATCCCAAATGATAATTCAAATCCACACACAAAAAAAATAGAGCTCTAGTAAAGATAATTTTTAAAAGGTATAAATGCGTATTTTCTCCTTCTCGTGACATTTACAAAGCAATTATATAAAATAATATGTATATAATGTAATCTTGGATCTATAACATATAGAAATGTAGTATTTTTGTCAATAATAGCATAAAGGAGGTGAATGGGAGCAAGGCAGAATAGGACTAAGGAAATGACCACAATTGGTAAAGTAATAATTATAATAATATATTTTTGAGTATGTAATATACATAACTAATATACAAAAGAGGGAAAAGAATAGCACTATACAGAAGTAATGTTTCTATACATTACTGGAATTAAGCTATCTGAAGCTAATTTTGGTACACTAAGATGTATATGATAAACTGTAAAGCAACTACTGAAAAACATAGTGAAAAAAAATTAAAGAATTAAAAGCTAAATTAGAAAATATCTACTTAATGCAAAAGAAAGCAATAGAAGATGAATAGGAAAATAAAAAGAGACATGAGACATACAGAAAACAAAAAGCAAAATGACATATATAAAGCCAATCAATCCAACACTAAATATGAACGGATTAAATAATCCCATTAAAAGACAGAGTTTACCAGACTCGATTAAAGAAAAACAACAACATGAACCAACAATAGGAAATACATTTTATATTAAAAAATACAAATAGATTTAATGTAAAAGGATGGAAAAAGACATATCAAGTAAATAGTAACCACAAGAAAGCTGAAGTACTAATATCAGGCTGTACTAATATCAGACAAAATAGACTTTAAAACAAAAAAAGTTACTAGAGATGAAGCAAGACATTTCATAATGATCAATCTATCAGGAAAGTATAATAATTATACACATATATGTACCCGAAAACAGGATCAAAATACATGAAGCAAAAACTGGCAGAAATGGAAAAATAGAAAATTCAACGATAATAATAGAAAACTTCAAAATCTTGCTTTTAGCATTGGATAGAATAACTAGACAGAAGATAAAAAAGGAAATGGAAGATTTGAACAGCACTATTTATATGCCAACTACGCCTAACAGACATCTGCAGTACACTCCACTCAACAAAATATGCATTCTTTTCAAGGGTACATAGAACATTTCCAGGATAGACTACATGCTAGGCCAAAAAACAAGCCTCAATAAAATTTAAAGAATAAAAATAACATAGAGTTATTCTTTGACCACAATAGAATGAAATTAGAAATTGATAGCATAAAAAAATTGAATAATTCACAAATATGTGGAAATTAAACAACATACTCCTACATATGATCGATAACTAATGGATCAAAGAAGAAACCAAAAGAAAATCAAAAAATACTTTTAGATGAATGCAAATAAAAGTGCAACATACCAAAACTTGTGGAGTGCAGTTAAAGCAATGACTAGAGGAAAATTTATATTTACAAATGCCTACTTTAGGAAAGAAGAAAGATCTCAAATCAATGGTTTAATCTTCCACCTTAAGACCCTAGAGAAAGAAGGACAAACTAAATATAGAGCAAGCAGAAAGAAGAAAATAATAAAGATTAGAGTAGAAATTAATAATAGAAAACCAATAGAGAACGTCAGTAAAACCAAAATTGATTCTTTGAAATGATCAACAAAACTGATAAACCTTCAGCTAGATTAACCAAGGAAAAAAGAAGACTCGAATTACTAGAATCAGAAATGAAAGAAGAAACATTACTATCAACATTACCAAAATAAAAAGGATTATAAAGGAATACTATGAACAGCTGTATACCAACAAAATAGATAACTTAGATGAAATGGACAGATTTCGAGAAACACACAAACTACCAAAACAGACTCAAGAAGAAATGGACAATCTGAATAAACAAAACAAGTGAAGAGATTGAATTAGTAATCAAAAAGTACCCACAAAGAAATGCCCATGCCTGGAAGTTAATAGCTTTCCCACTGATTCTGCTAAACATTTAAGAAGAATGAATACCAATTCTTTATAAACTCTCCCAAAAAAGAGAAGAGGAGAGAACACTTCCTAACTCATTTTGTAAGGCCAATATTAACCTGATACCAAAACCAGTCAAAGACATCACAAGGACAAAAAAAACAAAACTAGAGTCAATGAATAGGGATGCAAAAGTCCTCAACAAAATACTAGCAAACCAAATCCAGCAACAACTAAGAATAATTATATGCCATAACCAAGATGAATTTCTCCCAGGAATATAAGGTTGATTCAACATCTGAAAATCAATTAATATAATACATCGTATCAATAGAATATTTTAAAACACGTGGTCATCTCAATATATGCAGAAAAAGCATTTGACAAAATCAAACACCCTTCCATGATTTAAAAAAAAAAAAGGCCAACAAACTAGGAATAGAAGAGAACTTCCTCAACCTGATAAAGGGCCTTTATGAGAAACCCACAGCCAACATCATACTTAATGATAAAAGACTGATGCTTTCCTCCTAGGATCAGGAACAAGACAAAGATGTCCGTTTGTACCACTTCTATTCAACTGGAGGTTCTTGCCAGGGGAGTACGTAAGAAAAAGAAATAAAAGGCAAGAAGATTGGAACAGAAGAAATGAAAATATCTCTATTCACAGATGAGATGATCTTACATACAGAAAATCCTAAGGAATCCACAGATGAATGGATAAACAAAATGTGGTATATCCATATGATAGAATATTATTTGGCTATGAAAAGGAATGAAGTATTAACACATGCTACAACTTGGATAAACCTTGGAAACATTGTGCTAAATGGAAAAAGCCAGACACAAAAGTCCACATACTACATGATTCTATTTACATGAAATGTACAGAATATGGAAATCTAGAGAGAGAGAGAGTAAGTTATTGGGGGTGTGGGTGGAATGGGAAGTTAAGAAGGGTTATAGCTAAAGGGCATGAGGTTTTCTTTGAGGTGATGAAAATGTTCCAAAATTGACTGTGATGATGGTTGCAGATATGTGTGAATATATTAATACTAAAAAACATTGAATTATATACTTTAAATGGGTGAATTGTATGCTATGTGAATTATATCTAAATAAGGCTATTAAAAAATAATAAAATGTCAACCTATATCTATCTCTGTCTAAATTGTCCCCTCTTGCAGCTGGAGAGAAGAAATCCCTAAATTCTTGTATTTGAAGGATGCACTGAAATGCATTTTCTAGATTCCAGGTTTCCCGCAGATATATAACATTTAAAATCCATGCAAAAAGCAGAGGTATCAGGGTCCTTACAGTTAGGGTAATGATTTACCCTAACTGTACTCTGTATCTACCCATCTACTCACATTTCAGAAAAAGAATCTTAGTCACTGAGAAATCCAGCAGGATTTTAAAAATGCAGCTGTTTCCTTTACGCAGCTTAGTATTTACTAAGCCATTTGGATAAACTGATCTAAAACCAGGAGATCTTGCAAATGGTCAGTCCACCACCTACCTAGATCATGATTTCTCTCCAGATGCCCCTCCAACTCCTATTTAAAAGTTTATTCTAAAAAAAAAAAATTCTAGTTTGATCACTTAGAAGAAACCTCCAACAAATGATTGGATCTCTCCAGCTTTTATTAATAGCTTCATACTGCCAAGGAGCTTTAAAACAAAACTAAACAAAAACAAACAAACAAAAATCCCCACAAAATTAGCGAGTACATCAAAGGAAATCAGAAGAAAGTGCTAAAATTCAAGATCTGGCTGTAACAAACGCTTGTGGGAGGCCCTAGGCGGTGAAGGCAGACATGGAGATGATATTGCCCAAGCTCCAGCTCTGGCAAAGCGAACTGGGCATTTTAATCTTCATGGGCTTCTGGCCCCCCAACCCCTCAACACATCAGGTTTTATGGAGCCTGCACATCTCTCCAACTGGAATCCAGAACCCCTCCTTCTATCGCTCATTTGATCAAATGATGCAAACTTCATGTCTTTCCTCCACCCCCAAAAACTGTTTAAACATCTTCTGAATTGTAGATTCTAACTTTTTTTTTCCTTCAAGGAACTCCTAATTTATAAGCCAAATTCAAAATGTAATCAATTTCATTTTTAAAAGATCAATCAAAGTTGCAGAAGAACAGATACCATATGACCCCATTATGGTATACACACACACACACACATACACACACACACATACACACACACACACATACACACACACACACACACACACACACGGAAAGGGCACCATAATGACACACCGAACTGTGTGGAAATGGAGTAGGGAAGGAGTAAAGAGAGACTTTCAAGTTTTGCCTAGTATTAGATTGAACCATATAAAATTGCCATTTTTTTAAAAGTCAAGAGCAGATACCTTTTCACCTTTTGCAACAGAAATATTTGTGTAAAAAAAAAAAATTACTGAAGAAAACTAACTGATCACGGAACAATACGAGATCAAGTGTCTCCTTTTTTGAAACTAGACGCATTAGTTTGCTTACTGCCCCCTAAACTTGAACCTTGCTTTCTCCTTGACAAAGCGCAGCTCTAAGTCTTGCAATCCGGTATAATGAATGAACAGACAGCAGATTTCAGGCAGACCTTTCTAACTCTTGGCCATCGGAATTGTTGCTTTAGTGGTGTGTGATCACTGAAAGAGACTTGGAGACAGGCCGTCTGGAGGGTAAAATATTATTACTTTGGACAAGATTAAGTTTCAATCCTCTCCTATGTCAAAATAGGGATTAAAATATTAACTTCACAAGATTATTGTGAAGATTAAGTGTCATATGTACATGTGAAAAAGAGAGTTGTTTGGTTGCTGGCACATGGTAGATATTCAATAGGTTACTTTCCTTCAGTTAGAGTGAAATTTTCTAGAACAACTGAAGAGTGTTGGCAGTTTTGCACTGATCTATCAGTAGCTTTTGCCTGCCCAACCCCAGGACAGAAACCAGCTAGGTGCCAAGCCACATGAGCCCACACAAACCTCCACCTACCAACGTTCAAAAGTCTGCCTTTGGTCCCTAGTGCAGAAATAAGGGCGGGCAGAAGCAGCCAGATTGCAGAAACCCTGCCAGATTGCAGTCTTCCATGACATAAAGTGAAGCTCAGGGTTGGGCTCCTTTCTCTCTGCGTGATGCCACAGGGATCTGATACCAGTTTTAGATTAGATGGATATGTGATCTCCTTCCAAGCACACAGGAAGATATGCATCTTTACACTGATAGCAGAGTTTATAAAGAACCAGAAGGAGGCTTCCAGAAACTTTAAGTTCTGGTGCCTGGCTGTGCTAGAAATGCAATCTTAACATCAGGTAGTTAGTTCCCTGCCAACTCATACCCCTGTGTATCAAGAACCTCAGCTAGAGTCTGAGCCAAGTCCCAGCTACAATTTAGGCAAGTCAGGGCAGATGTAGAGCAAGTGTTCCCAAATGCTTCAGAGTCTCCTAAGGATCTTTCAAAGAATGGAGCTACTTGGGACCCACACCAGACCTGTCCAATCCAACCCACCAGAGGTGAGCCCAGGAATCCGTAATAAGCTCCCCAGGGGATTCTTTTGCAGCCAGACTGACACCATTTGGGTGTGTAGAACAGAGGAATGATTCCATCAAAGTCCATTTACACGAGAGTCAGTTTAGGGAGTTTCCCAAGGAAAATAGTTCTGCTTACGTCACATTGAGGAAGAGGAAGGTGAGAGTCATAATGAATATACTTAAGTTTAGACAGAAAGATGTTTAGGTCTGAAAATGTATTGTTTTGAGTAAAGGAATTCAAGATAAATAAACATGTTATTAATAGATTTCTTTGTAGCTGCCCGTCTCAAGAATACTTAGTTTTACTACTTCCCGAAGTGTGATAAAGTCAATGAGTAGACATGAGCCCCCCTCTCATAAATGAGCTTTAGGAGTAAATTGATACTGAGAGTTTGCCCCAACCCCTAACGTGGTAATCTTGAGAAGAATGACCCAGCGAGTATGTGACAACAGAGAAAAAAGAAAATACGAAAAATATACAAAGGCTGAGCCTTGGTCCCAGTCAGGGTTACTGGGGTTGGCATTCTAGATCCTTCTTGACAGACAATACCCTGAAGTTTAGTTCTTATCCCCTGGCTCTTCCTGAACCGTGTCTTGGTGGTGTCTCAGGCCAGCCATGATGTCCCCCAGGAGCAGGCAAGTCCAATACAGCACGGTCAGCCATGGCCATCTCGGAGCACCCCAGACTCTAGACTGTTCTGCCCAGAGACCAAGGATGCGGGGAGATGAAGAAGACCATGCTTCTGTTTGAAGAGTCTACCCCAATGGGCGAGACTGTTTCTGTTTGAGTATAATCTGTAGTCACCATCTTGGGGAGTCGAAGCAAAGATCCCTTTGCCTCAGCCTAAGCAAATGACTTCTGTGGGCTGTGGATCACTGAGACCCTCCATCTCGGCCCCACTTTTAGTGTCTTGGGAAGGACGGGTTGCAGAAAGCATCTCAGAGTATTTCAAGTGGCTTGTCGACAGTCTCTGAGGATGTGCCTCTGGGGCTCAGACGGAACCTAGCTGAGGACTCTCTCTCCATGCCTCACATCAGCACCCCCAGAATGGGGCGCACCCCTTGGTGATACAGGAGGTGATTATGGTGGTGCTGGGGCCATTTTTGTTTTAATAATTATACATTTATTTTGAAGAAATATAATTAGCCAAATATAATTAAAGCATCAAATCTCGATTTAGTGCGTTTTATTTCTTACGACAAGGTAAAAGGAAGTATTTAATTTTTTTAAATGGGTCAGATTTAAGAAAGATATTAAGTAAATAATGGTACAGATGGCTCAGGGATGAGGCAAAAGTCATAACGTGGTTGTAAAAACACAGCTCTGGACTGATCACAGGAGTAAGAGCCAGACACCAGGCCCCCCAGAAGAGATGGAAACACCTTCCGGGAAGGACACGTCCTAAAGGAACATAGTGTCGTAGGTCCTGTGCAGGAGGAGGAAGGAGGAAACCGACCCCGTCACATTTCCTTACACATGCAGCCTCGTGCCTATGGCCCAGGCTGAACAGCTGCACAAAAGAGCAAACGAAAACCACAATGATCTTGTCAATAACCATAATGTACTACTTTTGTAACCAAAAAAAAATATTTTTTTAACTAGAAGTACTATTTCACCAAACTTCTCAGGGACACTGCAAGCAGGAGCTTTAGCAGCAACAGGAGACTGACCGGCAGGGAGCAGGGCTCCTTACCAGGCCCCAGCAGGGTAGCCGCTGCCTTGGCACCAGCAGCGACAGAGACAGTGCCACACTGAGCCGGAGAAGGGAAATGACCTTTGCCAAGAGCAGCCAGGATACTGGTCCCAACACTGAACCAGAGACACTTTCTGGGGACTCCCTGAACCATCTGGGAGTAACTTGAAGGGAAACTGAAATTCTTGCAAGTTTGTTCCATCTTTATCATTCTTAATTTATATTTGTGTGTGTGTGTGTTTTGCAGTGGTCACCATGTTAGAGCATAAGTGCAAATATAATTTATGAATCCATAAATATCAGTGTGCACACTCAAAATTGTTTGTTGACGGGAGGCATGATCAAAAAAGTTTGGTGACTATACATCCATGTTACTCACTGCACCTGCCTGGGATTGTTGTCCATCCTTCCGCCTTGTAAACATGCCTCCCGTACTAAATGTTGGGGGAGGACAGTTGGGGAGTTTTTTGGGGAACCTATGCCACCCAGTTCAAACCACTCCATGTTGTAGTGGGTTCACCAGAGCCTGGAGGGTACCAAAGGGTCCAGGCTCCTTGGGAGGAGTGGATACAGAGAGGCTCCATAGAGTCTCTTGGAGTACTGGAATGAGCATAGGGCTTGCCTTCAGAGGGGCATGCGCTGGAGCCCCAGCCCTAGCACACATCAGGTACACAATCTGAGGCGAGCCACTCTGACCTTCAAGTCCATCTTCTACAAAATGAATACACCTGTGAGTGATGTATACTTCATGGCATTGTTGCAAGGCTCACATGAGGTTATAGAAGACGGAAAGAGCTTTGGGGAATCCTAGAGCATCTTCCTTCACCCAGGCAAGGTCCCAGGCATGGGGTGGCCCCACAGGCCCCCTGAGCTCCAAGGCCTGCAAGGAAGGGATGCCAGCCAGGGGAACCCATGCTCAGGTCCCTGCTCAGACAAAGACAGACCTCTGCTCAGGTGAGCCAGAGTCATGCACAGCTTGGGTGAGCTGGGGCACTAGCATGCAGCGGGCCACCCACACCAGCCGTCAGCCACCACTGCCACCTGCAGCCTCCCGCAGCTGCAGAGGAGTTCAAAGGCAAGGTGGCTTTTGCTCTTTGACTCTACTGTTGATCCCCGCCAGACCTCGGGGAGGAGAGTGGGGAGCGGAAACGACTGACATACAGGTGGCAGGCACCCTTTTCTGAGCGGCCCAGGGCTCCTCCTGCCTTGCAGCCTCCATGTCACCGAACTCCTCCATCCCCCACCCCGTGCTCCCGTAAATCAAGTGCAGGCTGAGTGAGGCAGATTGCAGAAAATAGCTTTGATCGGTTGCACATTCAGAAGCTCAGGGGGGTTTTTGTATCTGTCCTTGAAGCATCTAGAAATACCTGATGGCTTGGATGGCTCCCCTCTCTCTCCTTCCTGTCACCCAGGCACCTGGATGCATACTGGACCCTGGATCAGAGGCTCCCAAACCTTCGTGTACCCTCTGGAGGAAATGGCTCCACTGACCTCCCCCAACCCATCCCCACCCCGTCTCCTTCCTCCAAGTCTCTGTAAAAGATCTCTGGGGGTAGGAAAGATGCTTTGACTCATTCCATTCTCCCATTGCTGATTCTTCTCGTGTCGTGAGGCAAGAGAGAGGGAAGAGTTTTCTCTGCGCTTCTGTGGGGATGTGCGAGGGAGGGAGAGGCAGGCTCATCTCTGCCTGCATCCAGGGCCAAGAAAGGACCCATGGAGGTCAGAGGCTCTCTGCCTTTCACTCCAGCTGGTGGCACAAGAAGCAGAGCAGGTACCCTACCCAATTTTGTGACCTTGCACTACGCATAGGGCATTCTGTGGGTTCATAGGGAGGATGACATCCCCAACAGACTGGGAGTTTCTCATGCTCAGGCACATGGCTCATGCACCCTCTCCGGGGCTCCCACGGCCCAGCTCAGTGCCTGGCACACTGGAGCCGCTTGTGGGTGTCCAAGCAAGCCGAGAGCACAAAGCCACACCGGACTCGGCTCTACCCTCCCAGAGCCAGCACAGTGTCTACCACAAGTGGATGCTCAGTACTCCTTATTTGATTAAAGACTGCTGGAATTAGCAGCCATCCCCTCCCCCCTCTGCCCTGGCTGAGACCCTCAATCTGAACACCCAGAAGATATTGCAAATCAGCAAGAAGCCTCAGAGATCCATCGCACAAGTGACAGCCTGAATTCGAGGTTTTACCCAGGTAAGAGCTCTCCCAACAGCCCAGGAAAGGCATAAAGGCAGAACTCTCACCACAGTGCAGACAGACACGGTCACAAGGACTGCTGGCTCCGTGCCACCTGTGCATACCCTTACCATCAAAACACACCGCAGGAAGCAGAGAATGCCAGAGCCAGCTGTGTCGCCTCTACGGTGATTCATTTCCCCACACAGGTGCCCAAGCTGGGCCATCTTGGGTTTCAGTATTGTCGGGCTGGTTGTGAACAAGAGGCACAGAGTGAAGCAGGGAAAGCACTGGGTGTGAGGTGTCACCTGCCAGGTGTCCATAGGCCAATCATGAACCTTCCACAGCATCGCCTGTCTCGCTGGGATGTTGGTGATGTTGGTGCAGATGACGTGAGAGGTGTGAAAATGCTTGGCGAACGGGAAAACCCTACACACTTGTGCTTTGTTCAAGGCGTTAACAGGAGTTGCTGGTCAGCTTCAAAGGCATCTTTTGGAACAATTGGGGGGCGGTGCTATTTGCATAGACTCAATATAAAAGGTCATGGCCACTTGCCTCCCCACGCCCAACAGTGCAGCTCTGCCTCATTCTTCTAAAAAAAACCCCAGACTCCGGTTTCCTGAGTCCAGCCTTCCACAGCCGCATGGAGGGCCGGGGGACTCAAGAAGAGAGAGAGACAGGAGGGAGAGGAAAAGCAGTTTGCTGCCCGTGGGGAGCTGCTGGGGGCAGCCGGAGCCCTAAAGGCAAGCAGGGCAATTGTGAACCATGTGTCTCCCACGCAAGCAAGGAGTCATCAGGAAGCTGATAAGCTAAGCTTCAGGCCCCTCACTTGCACAGACCCTCCCAAGCCCTCTACTTAATTTTGTATTTACGATTTTGTATTGTTTTTCTAGGAAGGCCTCAAAACCACATAAACTTCAGGCCCCACAAAACCTGCATCTTCCCTGGCTCCCAAGTAGAACTCCTATCTCCTCAGAGATAAGCTCCTGTCTGTCCCCAGTCCGATAGCCAATGCTCTCCACCTTCCAGCCTCCTCCCCCAACTCCTGCCTAGGCATTTCCCTGTCTGGCCAAACTTGGACAGGCCAAGCGCATTCCTGTCTCCAGGCCTTGGCTTATAAGGTTCCCCTAACTTTTCAGCCCGGTGAACTCCTACTCACCCTTCAAGACCCACAGCAAATACTCCCAACAGTAGGAAGCCTTTCCCCAAGTCCCAGCCAGAATCAGCACTCCCTCCTGGGTGGCCCCACCACATTCAGCACATCCCTCTGTCACGGCACAAATATATTGCATGGAACCGTGCAGTGTGCAGTGTTGAGGGTGCATCCGCCTCCCAGCCCAAGCTGTGGCTCCTCCAGAGTCCAGATGGGCTTATCTGATTCTGTATCCCCAGAGCCTCCTAGCTCAGGGTTGGCCCCTCCCAGGTACGGGGCAAATGTTTCTTGAATAAATGAATCTATGAATGACAGTGATTTAAAAGGTCAGAGTTCAGTCCTGGTGTCTCACCTCTGGCCAGCCTTCCTGGGTGCTTTATTCTACTCCTCCAAGGAGCGGTCCTGAGAAACCATTCCTGGAGCCTCTGCGCCCCCTAGTGGTTGAAATGGTGCCATCCCCAAGAACTAGAGGCAACAGGCAAAGGCCCAGCTCTTCCACCTTCCCTCCGCCCCCTCTTCAAGCAATGTGTTTACCAGGGTCTTATTCCCTTGGAGGCTATGTCCTCCAATTTCTGTCCTTCCTCGGCCTGGAAGGGGCTAGGAGGACTCATCTCACCGTTGGTCCCAAAGACCCCCAGCCCAGGCCCTGTTCCCCTGACGGTGACGTGGTCTCCATATCTCCCTACAGGGTCTCAGAGAGGAAAAGTGGGGTTTGGATCATAATCCTGAAAACACAGACCCAAATGTCTTAATCTCAAATGTTGAAATCTAGAAAGATTCTTAAAATATAATTCAGAAAAAAATAATTTTAAAATCCTTAAAAGATATTTATATTTTTAAAAATGGATTAATTTGAGAAACATTTGAAAGCATGAAGGAATTTGGGATTATGATCAGCTCCCAATAAGAGAAGGCCAGCCCTGCCCATTGCTGGTCCGACATTCCTGTCTGTGGCTCCCAAGGCCAGTCTGGCAGCCTTGGCCTCTGGATGGGCCCCTCAAATCCCAGGGCCTCCGAGACACCTGGACTTGTGCAGGGCCAGGATGAACTCTAGAGCCCCAATCCTACAGGGGGTCAGCATGGCAAAGTCACACCTTATTCCTGGTTTCTTAAGGATCCCACCAGTTTCTCCATTCCCTCTGCATCACACACGGCCACCTCCACCGGGCACAGTGCTTCGCTGTGCTTTGTTCTGCCTGTGCAGAGCTGTGTTCATACTTGAATGTGCTGCCTTTTGGGGGGCATGCCTTCTGCTGGCGTCCTCCACCCCTATTAAATGCATGTAGTCATGTCCTTCCGTTTCCCCTGCTCCTGAAGAAATCTGAGTTGGTCAGTCCCTCCCCTCTGCACAATTTATTTTCATCCTCCTTTTCACACCATTTCGTGTCTGCCTACAAAACACCACCTAATGATTGCCTCTTCTAGGACTTCCTCCTTGATTAATTATTAATATTCATTCAGTAATCATATTCAGCTGTTTTGCCACAGAAATCAGACACGTGGACATTAGAGACAGCCACGGACCTCTGGGGCAGGGAGATCACTACAGTGACAGGCAACATAGGAGGTAAGCACGGGGGATCGGAGAGCGCTGGGGGCCGTCACGGAACCCAGATTTGGGGGTGCTGGCAAGGAAGCGATCCTGCGTGTTGAATTGAAGGATGATTCATAGCCAGCTGCCAAGCAGAGGAGGTGGCGAAGGGAGAAGGGGCTCTGAGCTGGAGGTGGAGAGGCAGGAGAGATCACGGGCACCAAAAGCTCCGTGTGGCGGGGAGGTGGCTGGGGGGTCACATTGGGGGGCAGATTATGGGAGCATTGCTGCTCTATCAAGGAGAAGTGTGATTACGTTGGCTCCTTAGATGGCTCACTTCAGCCCCAGCATGGAGGGGACCGTTGAGGAGCAAGACCAGGATAAGAGACGTACTAGGAGGCTGACCCAGGGAGGGCATGGAGGAGAGATGAACAGGACACAGGGAAGGGGGGCATCAGCAGAGTTGGGTGATCAATTGGATGTAGTGAGTTGGGAAGAGAGAGGACTTCTGATAACTCCCAGGGTGTTGATAAGGCAACAGGGTCGATGGCAGTGTCACTGATCAAAATGGGGACAAGGGGAAGGCAGTTCCATTTGTCCTGTTGGGTCGGAGGTATCCGCCAGCCCCTAAGAAGAGATGTCCACTGGGCAATGGAGATAGAGATTTAGAGCTTAGGAGAGTTCTCTGGACTAGTAAGTGTAATCCGTGAGATGGCAGTGCCCAGGAGACAGGTACAACCTGGGAAGTGGATGCGATTCCTGGGGAGAGAGTATAAGCAAGCAAAAGAGAGGGCGCCGAGGGGGCCCTGAGGAACGCCAACACGCTGGGTGCAGGAGATGGAGAAGATCCGACCAGAACAAGGAGGGCGGTCACAGTGGGACAAAGGTGCCAGGAAGACAGGCCGAGTCTGCAGAGAAGGCAAGCGATGCCATCGAACACTGTCTGCCATGGGTAACAACAGAGGCTACCTCGGCAAAAGCAGTTCCATTGGCAGGAAGAGGGCAGGGGCCAGACCTCCAAGGCTTGCAGAGTGAACGCCGGTGGCAGGGGGTGGTGGAGAAAGGAGCAAAACAGAAAGGTCACGCATTTCCGTGAGAAGCGTAGGTGACAAGGGCTGGCCACTCTCTCCCCACGCTGAGCAATGAAGGGAAGTAGTGGCCGCAGAGCATGACATAGGCGTGCTGGGAAGAAGGGAGACTTGGACATACCTACCTGCTCCAGAGAGGGAGGCATGCAAGGACGTGCCGACTGGCGCTCTCCTGTTAAGGAGAAGGGGAGAGCGACGTTCAGGAGGCTTTGTGGGGGTGAAGACGCATCCCCCACTGAGGCTGAAGGACGATCAGGAAGGATTTGGGTGTAGCTGTGCCTGTGGGAGAGGGAGGGACAAGGAGAGGCGAGAAACCGAAGGCATTCCGACCTGAGGGTCTCTTCTTCCCCTGTGCAGGAGCTCAGAACACCTGCCGAGAGTACTGGGGAGGGGGGCCTCAAACACAAACGGAGGGAGCTGACCATGGACACACGCAAAAATGGTGGAGCTGGGGGAGCCCCGCCGGGTGCTGTTGCTGTGGTCACATGGGCATGGTGAAGGACTTCAGCGCCCAGCCCAGCCACAGGGGTGATGTGGGTGGGTGGTTGGCTTGCTCCAGGGCAGAGTTTAGCTGGCCGGGTGTCACAGGAGGTCAAGGATGAGGGTATTGGCAAGAGAGTGGTGTGCTGAGGGATTAGCCCTGGGAGCTGGAAGCAAAGCCAGGATTTGAGAACAGCGATGGATTGAGAGAAATGTGAGGTCAGGAGCAGGAATTCCACATGAGGCAGAAGGGCAGGTGGAAGGAGAGCGTGGGAGTGGGAAGGCCGGAAGGGTTGGGAGCAAGACCCGAGGATGAACCACTGGAGACCAGGTTTTCTGATGCCAAGAGGCAATTTTTGTGGAATGAAACACAAACAGCTTAAAGATAAATAATGACATTCATCTTCAGTTCATCCAAGCCTATAATTTGATACCTGGCCACAGGAGTGGGGTAACCACAGCGACGTAAACACTACTGACCCTATGACCTAGTTTTCATAGGATCAATATGACCGCTAATTAGAACAAGTTTTGTAATTGTTTTAAAAAATTGTCTCAGGCACCCGTGCCCTGGGGCTGTCCACCTGCCGTGGGCTGTTCTGTTGAGCCAGGACTGCAGTGCCCCAAACAGAGGGACTTGCGCTCCTGGGCATGCTTTGGCTGCTACTCACCTCTTGGCCCCCAAGGTGGTCCACTGTCCCCCTTCCCTGGGTCCACACCTCCTTCCCTTGAGGTTTCCCTCCTGTCCCAGTCCCAGGTGCAGTATTCCCCCAGGGCCAGGTGCGTGGGGAAGTGGGGAGAGCAGAAAATGGACCCAAGGTGGGGAAGGCACAGGCTGGGCAGCTGTGGGAGGGTCTGGCAGCAGCCGTGGTGTGGGCACAAGGAGAAAGGATGGAGTTCTCGATGGGGTGCCCAGTGGTGGGGGTGGTGAGAGGCACGTGCCAGGGATTGAGGCTTGGAATAAGGACCAAACCAGAAACCCACTTGTGAGAACACGAGAAAACTCAGAACATGAGGACACTCAGGGGCAGGCACCTCTCTATCAAAGCAGCGGCAGTGATGTTCCAAAAGCCCAGCGCCCGGCAGGCACCCCTCTGGGTCCACCCATGACTCCAGGGCTGGAGCACCGAGCACATCCTACCTCCAGGCCACACTGCTCTGCGATGCGACCAAGAGACCAGCTCCGGGGACTAGGGGAAGAAATGAGGCGGGAGTCGTCATCCTTCTGAGGAAGCACAGACAGCAGTTTCTGAGCCTGGCCCAACCTTCTGGCCCCTAAAACAGAGCACAGCGCTTTCGAGGTTTTGCTGGTAGAGAAGCAGAGTCAAAAAGGGCAAGTGGCTCAAGTGACAAACAGAACAAAAACGTCCCCAGAGTCTGGCAGTAGAGCTGGGGAAGGACTCTTTCCAGGCCAGTGGCTTGTCCAGAGAGTGGGACCCTCCCTGCTCCTCCACACTGGGGTTTGTCCCAGGCAGGATCTCTGGGCCCCGCTTCAGTCCAAGTCTCCAGGCACTTCTGAGTCTACCACGGCCAGGGTCAGGAGCTGCGGGAGCTAGGGTGGGCGATTAAGAACATCTCCCAGACCCCGGCCGTCCCTTACATGGCGCCGACGTGAGCACTGATGAGAGAGAGCGTGAAGAACACTATCCCCTGCGAAGCCCGGGCACATGCAGGGGGTGGGTCACCATCTGGGAAGGGGAGCGGTGTTTCCTCACGTAGGTATCGAACGGAGGGGAAGGCGCCCAGCGTGGAGCCCATAGACCTGGAGGGGTGCAGCTCTGCCCCTCCCTGAGGGCTCAGCCCTCTCATGTGGGACAGTGAGCAGCCCTATGAGAACCAACTCAGGGCCTTAAGTGCAAGGACTTTGCCAACTGCAAAGTGCTACACAGAAGTTGGCCGCCATCGTCAGTAACACAAAGCATGCGACGGGGGCTCCATTACCAAGGCAAGCAACTGGGGTGCCCTGGGCGATCTGGGACCTCCGTCTCGATTGGCCCTCTGATGTGCTCGACCTCCGTTCCTTTGCTGCCTCACCTGGAAAAGCAGTCTGGGTTCCCCAAGTTCTGCCTCACTCTGGGCCCACGTGAATCCCGGAATTGGTAGGAACCCCCGACCTGGAACGTAGCGTGATGTCCTCAGCCCTCCTGGATAAACTGGTCTAGAACCAGGGCTCCCACACAGCCCTGCTAGGAATCAGAGACCTCCCCCTCCCTCCATGATGGGAAAATAAATACTGAAGCCAGCTAAGAGCCTGCAGGCGGAGAATTTGATTAGCATTTTATCATTTTATCTCCTCGCCCTGAGCTTGGGAGCAGGTGGAGGCTGCACAGCCCTGGCAGACGAACCTCACACCCACCTGGGAGGCTCAAGGAGGCACGGAGACTGGGTGGGGCACAAGAAGACAGCCAGGGCTGTACCCAAGCTCAGTCCCCTCGGCACCAACCCCATTCCCACGCTCCAAACCATCCGCACTCATGTTCCTCTCCGCTGGGTTCCCCTGCGCGCTCTCATGGCCTGCCCGGGGTCTCCCCACCCCATGATCTCTCTGGAGAACAGGGATGGGGGGAGGCTGAGGTCTTTCTCGACCAACAGGAGTCCCAGCCCTTCTCCGTGCTCTGAGTGTGAACACCCTCTCCCACCTCCCCACAGCCCTCTTGCAGTTAACTCTTGGTGCTGATGAAAAAGCTGGAAAATACCAAAATAGGACCTGCTGGCATCAGAAGGCGTGAGTCAGGGTTTTGCTGCAGTCGGCTTGGCTTCAGCCAATGTCACAACCTCTCTGGCCAGGCTGGCAGTGGGGGGCGGGAGGGGCAGGCAGCCCTGGGAAGCACTGGGGTGGGAATGCAGAGGGGCCACTTGGTTCTCCCGGGGGGTCTGGGAGGTTGTCCTTGACAGTCTTTCCCTTCCAGGCTTAGCAGCCTGTGTTCCTCTGGGTGCCCAGGAAAAGCAACTGCCATTGGCCATCCAGAACCCCCTCCACAGAGCTGGAGTCCAGGGACTCCCTCTGGCTATTCCCTTCCCTGCTCCCTTCCTCTAACCCCTCTAGTTCCTGCCAGCTCCAGGTCCCCTGGAATGCTGGTTCCAATCTGGCTTCCAAATCTCTCTTCAGACAGCCCCGAGGACAGACACGGGTCCTCCCATCACGCCCCCTGCTTGGCGGCCGGCCCTCGTCCTTTGGATCCCAGGCAGATACTCACCCTGCCCCCCTTTTTTTGTTTGTTTCCAGTTATTTTCTTTTATTTATGTTTATTTATTCAGGATATTATGGGGTCAAACATTATGGTTACATGTAATGCTATTTCCGCACCCCCCCAAGCCAGGGCTACAAACATGTCCCTCCTCCATCCAGTGCGTTCTGCTTCCATTAGTTGTGAATTTACACTCCCCACCTCACCCCTACTGGCACCCAGTGAGTATCACTACCATGTGAACAACTTAGCGTTGGGCAGTCAGTACCAATTTGATGGCGAGTACACGTGGTGCATGTTTTTCCATCTTTATGACACTTCACTTTGAAGGATGGGCTCAATCTCTATCCAGTACAATACAAGAGGTGCTAGATCACCATTGTGTTTTGTAGCTGAGCAGTACTCCATGGTATTCATGTACCACATTTTATTAATGCACTCATGTATTGATGGGCATTTGGGTTGTTTCTGCATCTTTGCGATTGCGAATTGTGCTGCAATAAACATTCGCGTGCAGGTGTCTTTATTATAGAATGTCTTTTTTTCCTTTGGATAGATCTGGCCCCACTTTTAATTTTCCTTCATTGATCTAAGAGTAAAGGGCAGAGAGAACACATCCATGCTGCTCCTCCAGCCCTGTGTCCTTCCATCACAGTGTTCTGGTCGCAGGTTTGAGGGACTCCGATGGGACGGTGCCCAGGCTGGCGCAGCCTCCCAGAAGCATCACTTCTGCGGGATCACCTGTTCTAGCATCTGGTCCTGGCTCTGCATGTCCAGAGATGGGACCCCTTGCACCACCTTCTCAGTGACAGACACATGCTACCCACAGTGGGGACCACTGAGAGGCTACAGACAGGGCAGGGCTCAGGGAGGTGATTAAGAGACCAGGCTTTGGCCTCCGAGAGACCTAGCTTCAAACACCAGATCGGAGCCTGTTTTCCCTTCTATAAAATGGAGAAAACAATGCCCAGCTCACAAGATCGTTGGGAGGATTGGACGACATCTTCACATGAAGCATTTAGCAAGTTCTCACTTAATGAATTGGCTATGATTATGCCAATGTATTGATTTTTTTAAAAAAATAGTAAATTATTTCAGGAACTCGAGCGGCAAGTCCCCACCTGAGGTTATCTTCTTGGCATCAGTGTTCCAAGAAAGCAGAGTCAGCAGCTAGATTACCAGATGAGCACACGGTGAGAAGTGGAGGCAGTGGGGGAATACTTCACCTGTGCTCTAGCGAAGCCCCGCAGATCCCGCTGGCCCCAGAGGCCACCCTCTGGCAAGCACAGCCTGCTAGTGCCCCACTCCCAGGCCCTTCCTCTGACCTGGGCTACCGGACGCTGATTAGCCTGGATCTACGAAGCCTGTTTCCTTTGCACCCCGGACCCCCTTTGATGACTTTCTCTAGACATGAGAGTGTCCCTAACTAAGCCAGAGTCAAGCGTTGGACTCCGGAGCCTCTGAGAGGATGTATCTCCTCCCATTATGAGTTGACTTCACAAAACCAGCCCTCCCTCCTCCAAAGGTTCCGGCCTTTGCAGCCCACAGCCTGGCTATTGGGGAGTAAATAACAATGCCTGGGGCATGACCCCACCCACGGCCTCGGTCCCGGTTTATTAGGACGCAGTCTCCCCCTCTGAATTGGAAGGTCCTTGATCACCTGCCAAATAGGCTTCCAGTTTTGTTCCATCAAAAAGAAAAGCGGGTCAAGAGAGGCACCCAGAGCTAACACATCAAATCAGGGGAAGTAAAGTGACAGCTCCGCCTGCCGACTTCCCAATGCCCAGCTGGGTACCAGCAGTGGACGCAGGCAGTTCACTGGGCTCAGGCTCCTCCAGTTTTGCAGTTGGGAAGCAGGCATGTGGTGGGCAAAGAAGAAAGAGGGAGGACGAGTGCTTCATCCATCTGAGGCCTCTTCCGTCCCTCCCTCCACATCTCTGACCCCCTCGGCCTCTGTCTCCTCCATGTCTCTGAGTTTCTGCCTCTTCATCGACTTCCGTCTGCCGTCCCCCTCACTGTCTGATTTCTCTCTCTTAATTCCTTCCACTCCTCTATTTCTTTCAGTTGCTCATTTTCTACTTGCCTTTCTAGTCTCTGTTTTCTGTCTCTCTCTCTCTCTCTCGCGTCCATTTTTCTGTCTTTATTTCAAAGTCTTCCCTACCCTCTTACTTTGAATCTTTTTGCCTGTCTATATTGCTTGTCCTTTCCCTGCCAAAGAAAATCTTTTAAATGGGAGATGAGATGGCCACCAATCTGCCACTGATTTCACACACCTTGCTCCCCATAGACACAGACCCCAAGGTCCTGCCAGAGTCGAGCTGGTGGTCCCAGGTGCCATCCCCAGAGTCATGCTAGCCTTCTCCAGGTCAAGCCCCTAGTGGACTCTCAGTCAAGAATACCTCGATTCCAATTCAGAAACCAGATCAGGCCAGAATGAGTATTTCTGTTCTAAGTCAGTGCTGCAGTAGAGTCCTTCTCCGTGGTCAAACATCTGTTCCTGCCCAGCCTTGGCAGGTGCGTAGCACCCTCACCCCACTGTGCCCCACCCCCTCCTCCTCTGTCTTTCACTTAGCTTATCTCAACACTGACGATCACAGCAAGGTCACTCCCAGCCTAAGCAGGCTTTCCCACGCTTTGGCCCAGAGCACCGAGGGTAAGTGTGAGCCTGGTCATATCCAAGCTGGTTCAGAGGAGGAGGAAGATGGTGTACCTCCGCTTTGGGTGTTTCCCAGAAGTGAGATATAGGGGGTGGTCAGGGTCAGATCCCTGGGGACACAGCACCCAGTGGCCTGGGTAGAACTAGGGTATCTGGACAGAAGACACCATTACTTCCTGATTTACTCATTTCAGTTTCTTCGAGAGTTACCATCACCATCACTCACCCAGGCCCTACCCAGCCATGGGAGCCCCAGGAGTCTGACCAAGCAGGACAGCTCCCTCCAAGGTTCTCTCTGGCTCCTGTGACTCACCCTGTTCAGACCCAGACTCTTCATCTTCCTCCCCAAGCCGACCCCTCACCTCTGTTCACCACCTTGGTGAGTGGTACCACTATTCACCTGTCCATCCAGAGACTGGAAATCACCCTGGGTCCCCCCACCCTGGTTTTCCAAATCTAGTTAGTCACCCAGTCCACCTCATGCCTGGAACTTCTCCCTGCCCTCCTGGTTCCCCTAACCTGGGTTCGGGACCTCCTCTTCTCTCACGGGAACTTCTGTACGAGTCCCTGCTTTTGTCCTACCCCAGTCTCTCCCTCCACACGGCTGCCAGGGAGATCTTTCAAAATAAACAAAACAGAAACAAACAAGTCACCCTTCTGCTGAAACAACTCCTCCTGGCTCCTTAGTGCCTAGAGCTGTGATCTCCAAACTTCTTTGATCCCCGTCAGCAACAAGAAGATGTTGGCACACATCTCTAATGTGTGTCTGTTTGTTTTCGTCTACACTGTGTTTGCACGCACTATCATCATTAGCCAGTATCTGAAGCATAATAAGCCTTTGGAGAAAGAGTATTATTAATATAGTTTGAATCTATATTTCAAATTATCTCGGTAATTTTTAATTTCGAGGGCATGATTAGATTGTTACAATTTTTAACTCAAGATGGGAAGGCAATGAAGAGCCCCTTCCGAGAGGGGGGCAGCAAGAGCCTTGCCACTTTCTTGCTATTTGCCTCTGCCAGCATCACTGCTTTCTCTTAATCCCCAGAGTCTTTTCACAAGTACCTTGTCCACTGTGCGAGGGTTAACTTGGCTTACACTAGATCAGATCACTGATAAATCCACTGCACGTCCCTCCCAGACGCACGCAACCTGTGAGCTGCTGACGCGGGGACCAAGTGCAGGCGCCAGGGCCAGCTCGTACATTAAATGTTAGAAAAGCTTAAATACGTTTTTTGTTTTCGATTAAGAAATACACATAAATAGAAATTTCAGCATTTTTTTCTCCTATCCCAATGGGTCATCTTGCATGATAATTTCTGGGCTCAATGACCCTAGTTTGGGGACTCCTAGTCTGTACATAGGTCTGTGCCCAAATTTCTTAGTTATGTACAGGTCTTTCAAAGACATCGTTCAAAAGAAGACGTGTTTTGTGAGAGTTTCTCATCATCGAGGCCACGTATTACCCATCTCCCAGCCCTCGCACACGGCTGGCACAGAGAGGGTGCTCAGGAAGTGGCTGTGGGATTATTCTCTGTTTCCATGAGCACATACCGCCTCCTTTCTGGGCCGGATACCCTTTCCCTATTGTGCCCATGGTTTTCCCATTGACAAAGTCCTGTTCATCCTCACAAGCTCAGTTCAAATGTTACCACCTTGGGGACGCTGCCCCAAACCTCCGGCCGTGTTAGTTCTTTCATCTTGGCCTCTGCCAGCAGGATCGCAGTGTGACGTCTGTGTCAATTTCCCCTCCCAGGCCTGGCAAGGAGCTTCCAGGGCAGGGGATGGTGCCTCACTCGTCCTTGTGTTCTCGGCGTGCAGCACCCTGTAGGTGCTCAGTAGCTACCTGATGAATGAAAGGGTTTCACAGAGACAGGGATGAAGTGAGGGACAGTCTATGTCTGAGGATCTCAGGTTTAAGAACTTTCATTCTGACCTTGCACCCACTCCTCTGCGGACAAACTGGGGGACGGGCAGGGGAGAGGACGAAGGAGAAGGGAGGACTAGGGAGGGGCGTCCAGGATGGTGTCTGCAGGTGGAACCTCACACGGCACTGTTCACCGATGGCCTTTCAGGCTGAAGACAAAGACTATTAAGAAAAGCGGGGAACCCAGGGTGGGCGGTGAGCTTCCACCACCTGGCGACACTGTGTCTGCGTTCCCGGCAGCCTCCCAGAGGCCCGGTGCCACCCAGGGGCTGCACTTCTCCCCAAGCATCTCTCTGTTGCCAAAAGCACTCAGTTAAGCCAGAGGCACCAGCATTATCAATAAATTATCACCCATAGGGCCTGGCCATAGACAATCTAAAAGCATTCTCTCTTCCAACGGAGTCAACCCAATGAACTCATTTGTTAATGGCCCACCATTGACTCCATCAGCCATATGGAAACCTGAGTCACCCCTAATCCCCCACCAGTCGGGCCTCGGATTCTGCGCCAGCATCTCTAACCTCCAGCAGCCCAGCGTCCTGTTCTGCCCTGTCCCATCTGCCAGCCAAGTACGGGCTGTGTGGCACCCAGCCAGTCCCTTGGTCCCTTCATCTGCAAAATGGGAGCATTAACGCTTAGTTTGAAAGGTTAGCAAGACAAAATTAGATCTATATAGCACATCGCAGAGTAGATAAATAATTAACAATTTTAATAATAATTATTTTTATGTCAAATAACATTTCCCTTCCTCTTCTTTATCTTCAACCCTGTGGACCATGCTTTAATTAAGGCCTTCTTCATCCTCACCTGGACTACTCCACCTGCCTCTAACCTGGTCCTCCTATCCCTCCCCTACGCTACCGCCAGAATTATTTTCCTCTGTAGCAGGAGTTGTGGTTTGTTTTGGGGTTTTTTTTCTGAGACAGGGTCTTGCTCTCTTACCCAGGCTAGAGTGCAGTGGCATCAGCATAGATCACTGCAACCTCAAACTCCTGGGCTCTGGAGTAGCTAGGACTACAGGCTCATATCGCCGCACCCACTGATTTTTCTATTTTATATAGACATAGGGCCTTGCTCTTGCTCAGGTTGGTCTCGAAATTCTGGCCTTCAGCAATCCTTCCGCCTCAGCCTCCCAGAGTGCTAGGATTACAGGCGTGAGCCACCACACCCAGCCTAGGAGTTGTGTTTTAAATTAAATTTACACAATCAACATTGAAGCACTTTTTGTGTGCCAGGCACTGTGCTGGTGCCAAGGATATAAAGACAAAGGAAATCTCTCCCAGAGAGCCCAGCACAGGGGCGCTATAAACATTTGAGAGACTGTTTTAGCTAGATCACTGCTGTGGGTTGAACCTGTCCCCCAGAAGGCACGTGTTGGAAACAATCCCCAGTGCAGCCATGTTGGGAGGTGGGGCCTAATGAGAGGTGATTAGTTCCCGAGGGTGGAGTGAGTGGATTAATGCCCATATTGCAGGATTTTGTGGCTTATGAAAGGATGCTCAGGTAAAAGCAGAGGGTTTTTCTCTGTCTAGAGTTGGTTCCTTATAAAAGGGCATTCATATAAAAGAAGAGTTTGTCTCTTTCTCTTTCTCTCCCTCCTGGACTGTTGATGAAGCAAGGAAGAATTAATGAAGTGTACAGAATATACGGCACACAGTAATCAAAAAATACATTTTGAAGTAGTGATTCATTTAACTTGTAACTGAAATAATAATTTTTCACTTCACTGACAATATTTATATGGCACTTACTGTATACCAGGCGCCATTGTAAACACTTTACAAATGTCAAGTCACTTAACCCTCATAGCAGCCCTGGGAGTAGGTTCTATTATTCTCCCCATTTTGCAGATGAGGAAAATGAGGCACAGAGAGGTTAAGTAACATGCCCAGGGTAACACAGCTGGCAGGTGACAGAGCTGTTATAGCCAAGATTTAAAGCTGTGCCCGAAAAGGTTATCCCATGGATGTGTTGTTTCTTATCCAGAACCTGAGAAAATAAATGTAATAAAGTAAATCTATATTATTTCCTTTCTAGTCAGATTCTTTAAAAAAAAACAAAACAAGGCCGGGCGGGGTGGCTCACGCCTGTAATCCTAGCACTCTGGGAGGCCGAGGCGGGCGGATTGTTTGAGCTCAGGAGTTCGAATCCAGCCTGAGCAAGAGCGAGACCCCGTCTCTACTAAAATTAGAAAGAAATTAATTGGACAACTAAAAATATATACAAAAAATTAGCCGGGCATGGTGGCGCATGCCTGTAGTCCCAGCTACTCGGGAGGCTGAGGCAGGAGAATCGCTTGAGCCCAGGAGTTTGAGGTTGCTGTGAGCTAGGCTGACGCCACAGCACTTTAGCCTGGGCTACACAGTGAGACTCTGTCTCAAAAAAAAAAAAAAAAAAAAAAACAAAACAAAAAACGATTGTCACAGTACTGTATGTTCTTGGTCTGGAATCTATAGCACAGTCAGGATGAAAAGCAGTATCTCCCAGCTCCATTGCCCTCCCTATGTCTTCTAACCACTGCGCTGCCCCAGGGTGAAATTAGGAGTATCCCTGAGAGACAGACAAAAAGAAAGGGGCTGGACTCGGAAATAATCTGAAATTCATTCTCTGCCTGGTTTAAGGGGAGAGGCCTGAATGAAAGGTCTTCCATTGAGACTGCTGTCAAATCACCCGGGCAGCGTGGAAACTGCCCCCTGGCCCCCAGGCAGGCCCATGCAGGGCTCTGGCACCACAGGGGCCTGAGTGGCTTCTCAGAGGCCCCTGGAGGAGTGCAGAGGCCATTGCTGACCCTCTCCGCGACCCGTGCATGGTGTGGTGCAGAGGGCCTAGGCGTCCCGGGTTACACCAGCCTGGACCCCAACCATGTCTGAGCCTCAGTCTCCTCCTTTGTGAAATGGAGGTAACAGGACCAGCCTCATTACACGGTGGCTGCAAGGACAAAATGAGGCAGTGCGACTTCTTCCCACAGGCGGGAGAGCCTGGCACATGGGAGCACACATTACATGTTAGCTATTTCTTCACTGCGTGTGGCTCGTTTGAAGCAATCGTGTCCTGTCGTTCTGACAGGGTCAATGCCTGTCTTCCCCCTTGTCCTCCGCCCCCAGCCTCAGGTCTCACACGTGTAGCATGGCAGGGCCACAAGCGGAAGGCCAGCTCCCACCCAGCAGAGGAGACTGGGGTCAGGGCTGGGATCGGGTTTGGGATTCTCTATTTCCCACTTCTTTGGTGCAGATATTTGAAGCTCAATTCACCGCCTCTGAGCCTACGCCATGTCTGAGGGCTGCTATGCAGTGAAAATCCTCTCTGGAAAGTTAGCAAGTCAGCCAAGAGCCTGCTCGCACCCCTCAGAGAGAGCTCCCCCTCGCCCCCCGCCGCCACCGTTGTCCCCTGTGGGACAGGCACTGCATTCCCTGCGTGCTAATTCCAGAGCTGTCTGGCGCAGGCGATCCCGGGCTGTTGCCGGCTCACGCACGCCCACTGTACCTTTCTCTCCCTAATTTCTTGGAAGAGGATTGAACAAAAGGGCCAGTCACTGAAACTGATCTCAAATTACTGGGGTTCAGAGGGAAGGCTCATGGCTGGAAGGAACCCCAGGGGTTCATCTCTGTCAAGCTCCGGTCTCTGAATTCAGCTCACTGCAGAAATAACAGCCTCTACCCACTCCTGAGCGTGGGAAGAGCTCCAGAACAGCATTTCTCAAACGTTAAGGTGAATGCAAATCACCTGGGGACCTTGTGATGCAGATGCTGACTGAGTAAGGGTGGGGTGGGTGCTGGGACTCTGCCTCTCTAAGGTGCTCCCAGGTGATGTCGACACTGCTGGGTCCATGAGCACACCCTGAGCGGGAAGGACCGTGGCTCGCTGCCCTCAGAGGCTCCTGCTTCAACAGGGAAAGTGCAGTACACAGGCAGACTGAGCTCCTCAAGGCAGGAGATACTTTATTTTCTCCAGCCGCAGGGTCTGACCACACTGTCTGATATCATCATAGGAAATATTTGCCGGGTAGATGTGCGGATATACGGGAGGCACATATAGATGGATGAGTGGGAGACTGCTGATATTATTAATAGATCAAATGTACAGTCAGAAACAACTGGGCCGGGCATGGTGGCTCACACCTGTAATCCCAGCACTCTGGGAGGCCGAGGCGGGGGGATCACTTGAGCTCAGGAGTTTGAGACCAGCCTGAGCAAGAGTAAGACCCCGTCTCTACTAAAAATACAAAAATTAGCAGGGCATGGTGGTGTGCACCTGTAGTCCCAGCTACTTGGGAGGCTGAGGCAGGAGGAT
>CAUYSK010117170.1:0-22711 GCA_963575035.1 Avahi laniger
GATTCTCCTCTCACCTTTTTAAGTCAAAGCCCCTGATCTTAAGTTCTAAGCCCCAAACTCTTGTTGTTCAGGCAAAAATCACACTTGAAAATTATATTCTTAGAAATTAGTTGAATATCTATCTCCCCTTCCAGAATATAATGTTAGAGCCGGTTCCCCTCAGCCCCAGGAACAGAGAGGCAGAGCCACTGAGGCTGCAAATGGCAAAGGAGTTTATTGACTAGCTCAAGCTAGGGTCCAAGTCCCAGAGCACCAACGCAGTGGCCTCCCCTGTGAACTAGGACCCCGCCCTGGGGTAAAAGTGAAGCTTTTATACTTTCTTTTGTACACGACACACCGGTGGCACACGACACACAGGTTCCACACGGCACGCTGAGCACACCATCCCCTCTCCCCCCTTAGTCCATTGGTTCCTTTGAAAGTGGCGGATTGTTTTGACTCCTGATTGGTTGGCTCCAAGCCTCGGGATTTTCAATTTTCACGCTGGCGCCAGTTTTGGTCCGCATTTCGGTTTCGGGAGAAACTGAAACTTAGGCTTATTTCAGGAAATTCAGCTTGTCATGGAGTCACTCCTGCTCTTACTCCTATATTTAACAAACAACTAAAAGCAAGCATGGTTACAGAAGCAAATGGCATTAGTTAGAATCAAAGAGAACACATTTTTCTAATCTCAAACAATTTGTTTCACACAAAACAAAGTACATTCTCCTACTATCAATTCCTGTCTTTCAATAATTTCTATAAGGAGAGAGATTGCATATATTTTCATTCATCATTGTCTATCCTGGGGCTAACACAGTCCCTGGATTAATCAATACTTCTTAAAGAAAGAAGGAATGGAAGGGAGGAAGAAAACAAAAAAGAAGAAAATGGTAGGAAATTATAAAAATAGTTACTTTAGTAAAAACTAAATTTTTTTTAAAATTTGATATACACTTAAAAGTTTTCTTAAGCAGACCATTCTGAGCCTTCTTTATGATCCAGTTGTATTGTGAATACTCTTCTATAATTCTAACAGCTAAGGGTAATAGTAATGGAGTAGTTAGGCGTGGCTTTGCTCAGGCCAGACAGCCAGAGATCCAATCACAGCTTCTGTGCTCACCAGCTGGGAGATCTCAGGAAACTACCTTCACTTCTGTAATGCTCAATTTCCTTATGTATAAAAGGGAAATAATAGGACTACCCACCTCACAGAGTTGAGAAGAATAAATCAGGAAGCTCAGATGAAGAACTCTGTAAATCCTTGAAACAATACTATCTTTTATCATCTTCCATAAATGAACTCTGTTGTAACACCCTGTCACCCATGGGTGTCAACTCCAGATACATTACTTTTGCCTCTGCTTTCCCTCTTCTTCCTCCTTCTTGCCATCTGGGCATATCATGGCAAAACACTCCTCATCCTCAAAGACCTAATTCAAATGCTGCCTCCTCCAAGAAGTCTTCCATGCCTCCTTCATAAAAATCCATATATATTTAGTCAGTGTGTCCTATGTTGGCCCATTCATACTTCATGAATTCATATGACACTGCATAGGTAACATAGCAAGTACCAAATGGTCAAATTTCTATTTTTAAAAATTTTATTTAAAAAAAAAACAGTTAAAATATGCCCTAATTTGGAACCAGATTAATATGTCTTTTTGTGTAATCTTCTCAACGCTATTACTTCCGACTATTGTAATAATGGCACTTATTTAGCACTTGCCACATGGCAGCATGGAGCTGTTTTAAAATGAACCCTAGGAAACTGTAAGGGGAGGTAAGAGGAGAGCAAGCAATAGAGTCTGTGTACCGTGGACCACCAGAAGAAAAAAGAAAAAGAAAAAAACCCTACAGACTGAGGAGGATGTGGACTGCCTGGCGGATAGCACACTGCCTGCATCACTAGGAGAGTCCCAGTGGGGGCCAGTGAAGGACACACAAAGATGGCCAGGAGACCTTATTCACCTGCCAGCCCCTTGAGCACAACGCCATCCTGCAACAACACTACCAAACACAGGAGAACCTCTCTTGTACTTTCTTCCCACTGGAGGAAGATTCGTATGAGAGGGAGAGAATTCCTAACTTTAAATCGCTTTTGGAGTTTTTATTGTTATATGAGATTAGACTATTTTCAGAATTGAGGTAGCATTTGCAACATTGAATATCTGAAAGACTTAATATCTAAAAAGTACCAGAAAATTCATGAGTCAACCTGTAAGTCCAACCAACAGGAGGGGAAGGATTTCCCTACTGAATACATTTTAAAAGGACAATGGGCAATAAAAATAAAAATGTTTTCTGATTATATTATTAGTCCTGCTTGTTCCAGACATATCAGACATACACATATTATTTACTTTAATTCTCATAACACTGTGAGATGGATCCTAGTATTATTAGGTATTATTTCCATTTTAAAGATGAGAAACTAATGCATTGAGAGTTTAGATAAGTTTGGATTCAAGATATAAATTCAGTGTTTGAGCCCATGTTATACTTAGCTAACTCTGCCATTGGTGCCTCAATATAATATTAACTTCTGCAAGCATATTAAGCATTCTAAGTTTATTCTTTATTTCACAATTTCTTCTCTTCTCGTAAAATGGAATTCTACACAAAAGCTCATTTTATTGATTCAGTGAGATTTTTGGCAGCTCCCAGAAAATTCCAGTACCAGGGATCCCTCCTCACTAGAGCACCATGGAGCCAGTCCTCCCCTCTCTCCCCCATGGAGGGGCTGCCGGAGGCCGCACATGAAGATGTCTATTTCTTTGGAACCCGCAAAATTATCTTCCTTTCTGAACCTTGGAAAATCCCTTTTTAGTCTAAGGAAAAGTGTCTCTTCCTCTAATTTTTTTCCCCTAGGCAGAAAGGGACCAGAGGTTCTTTGTATTAAAAAGTTGCATTTCTACATTCCCTTAAAAAATTGGAAATCTGGCTTCCCCAGGTTCATATTACCACAGGACAAAAGCTGGGACAGGATAGCAGCCACCTTTTTTACCCAGGCCCCGTGCCCTGCAGCTCACCCTCCCGTCACCATATCTGACAGACCCCTCTAAATGTTTGGATTTGTGAATCTTGGCTTCAGCTTTTAGAAACAAAAGCCAGGAAGGTTTGCTGTGACTTCTTTAGAAAGTGTCATAATCCTCCCCAAAAGGGATGAAGCAGAATAGGCTACCCGCTGTTCTGGATGACAGGGGGCAAAAAATTTAGGGCAAGAGGGGAGAAAAAACTCTCAAAATTTGATCCACCTGCTAACTTGCCCTGGTAAGGAAAAATTACTTCCCTTCTTGTACACCTGAGTGTGTAGTCTGAAGTGCACACCTGCTCTGCCGAAAGTTGAAGGCTATGTTCAATATTCTACATTGTGCAAAGTAGGCCTTCCATAAATATTTACCCAAGAAAGTTGTTTTGCTATTTCCAAGTAGATTAGTACAAAAATATTTAAGATCAGCATCTGTGCCTAACACACAGACGAGAGTTTGTTATAGAAATTTTAATTGCTTCTAAACTCACATGTACTAACAAGTTTGCCAACTCCTATCCTTTGGAATTGTAAAGTATGCAAGTGAGAAAAACACATTTTTTGATGTGTAAATAATTAGTTCTTTGGGCCCTTGAACATTATTAAAAAAGGAGTTGTTAGAAAGCTGTCACTTTACCCCAGAAGTGTCATCTACACAGATCAAATCTACACAAAGTAATGAAGGATTCAGAAGAATTGTCTGGATAAATTCGGTAACCTGGTATTTCCTTTGGGTAACAAGGCTCTTGACTTGTCAATAAAAGAAGGGCTATGCTCTTTGACTAATTTCCAAAGTAATCGAATACATGTATATCTGACCCAAGACAGAGTAAATGATAACAATGAAGTGCCTACAACAAAGAGAGCTATAATATGAATATGTTTGAAAAGATTCATTGCCCTTACAGCTAATAATAGGATGTTTCTCAAAGAACTCTCTCCAATGCTGGGTTTTGCTGCTAGCTTAGCTTAGCAGAGCAACATACTGCCAGCTTTCCAAACCACTCTCATTCTTCCATTTCTACTTTTTCCATAGGATTAAATACTTCAAGGATTGAATCGGAATGAGGCCTGTAAGAATAAATACTGGACTCAGTATATTTTCAGATACCACTTCCTATTTGTAAGCCCAGATCCTTTCATAGAAGTTGTGCTGGCTTATCAGCTGGCTTTAGCAAATACAATGGTAGTTAATAATAACTGGCATTCAGGGATTATTTATAAGGTATTAAACATTTTGCATGTGTTTTAAATATATCTGATTAATTCTTATAACGACCCATGTTTTGTAAAGGTGGGATTAAAACTCAAAAAGGTGAAATGACTTGTTCCAAATCACACAGATGTTCCAAAAGCATCTCATGTGCTTTTAACTCATGGTCTAATTTACAATGTACTGCTAAACTCAAAGCCTCACTGGTACCATTAAAACACTCTAAGGAGGCCCAGAGAAGGGTCGTGGCACCAGGATTTTGAAAGAATGGAAAGGAAGATGCTTGGTTCTCGTACTTGCTAAAGAAAAGAAATGCAATCTGAAATGCAAGAGCCAGAGAATTTACCACCAAAAGGTATTCTGAGTCACAGAAGGCAATCCCAACATCCCCCAGCATTAGCCTGGAGCCACACCCACAGCTGTGGCTGTGTTGTTGAGGGCTGGAAGTGTACACGAGGTGCTTTCATCTGATAATTTTAAAACACTGAATTAGCATCACCTGATTACACTTTACAGCATACATAATCCATCTGTCATTTTATCTTAACTCAGACATGAGAATTAGAGGCCTTTCTGGGAAAAAAAAATAAAGAAAATATAAGGAGGTCTAAACTTTCCTATCAAAATTTTGAAAAATAACAGTTGCAAAATGTCTCCCAGGAAAGAGTGATTTAGAATTATGTATGTGTGGGGACTAAGGAGAAAAAATGTCTCAGTTGAGATTCAAATGCAAGCATTGAAGTATTTCAAAGTTTAGGGGTAGTCCCTGGAGTAGGTATGTGAGTTGTCCTTCCACTTATAAATCTACATTTCATGTTCATGAATTGAGGATATTCAAAGAAAAAAGATTCTAGAGAAACATGAAAACTTCTTTTGAATTAGACAAACAATTGTTTTTCCCCAGACCAAAAAAAAGCAATAGAAGAGAATTTCCTGAAACAGGTATCTCTAAACACCTGTATCAGGTCAGCTGGGAGTGTTTATTAAAACTACAGCCGTCTAAGCTTCATGCTTAATGTTCTACGGCTGAATCTCTGGGGGAAGGGAACCGTGAAACTAGGCTCTTAACCAGAACCTCCTAAGTGATTCTGATGCATATTAAATTCTGACAATCTCTGGAATAGAGAATATTTAGAATTTTTGCTGATTAGAATGAGTTATCTCAAATGATATTCTAACACATAGCAAAAATTAGTGTCAGTGATAACTCATGGTCAAATCAATTTCTAAAACATACATGTAACAAAATAGTGAACAGTTATTAGTCATTATTAACATGGCAATTTCCCCGTAAGGAACAGGATGCAACAAAAGAGAACACAAGGAAAGCTCATGAGCAATCATGTGTAGGTGGATGTGAGGAGGGGCCCTATTTATTGATGTTAGGCACCATTTGCTGACTAACCATTGTATTGCATCCATCTGTTTATGGTTCATCATGCATTTGAACCAGTCTCAATCCAAACTCCTTAGTCAATTCTTCTCAACCATTCAAGACCAAAAATAATAGCCAGTATTTGTAGAGGAACTCTCATATAGCAAACATCATGCTTTATTCACGTGGGCTCACATGATTTCCACAACAACCCTCTGAGGTAGATTTGAGCACTATTCCCATTTTATAGGGAATGGGAATTAGGAACTAGGAATTAGAAAAGCTAAATCACTTGTATATGATCACACAGCCTAAGGAATGATACACCCTGGACTCAAATCTGGTTCTGCCAGATTCATATCTAAAGATGAATTTCCTCCTAAAAATAATTTCTCTCTCTTCTATACCCTATTTCACATTCTAAGCCTTCTATCACTGCTGAAATTTCACCATACAGAATTCTTTGTTGGGAGGAAGGAGAGATTGCTAATCAAAACATTAGAATTCTTCTTTTACATTAAAATGCTGATAGGCAGACGATGCTAAATGTCAGTCCTTCAAACCTTACTAAGAGCCATCGGTGAGTGCTGTGCAACTTGCAGAACTAGACGAAAGGAAAGAGCCCCTACAGGGCAGAAGCGTGGTTGGAGTACACTGACATGCTCACATGGGAAGGACTGGAAGGGGTGGCAGAGTAAAGCCCTCTTATTCCTGAGGGAAATTTGAGGATCCTGAGTGCTTGGGGTCCAGGGAAATGGGGCTGCCCAGAGGTGAGCATGTTAATCTGTAAATGTGCACCCTGGGATTTGCCTAAAGTTTTAGGCAAATTTTATCTTAACTCCTTAACTTCCTGGTTGCATTAACGTTCTGCTTTCAAGCATGTAATCAAAAGACTTGGGCCAGAGGCCCAGCCCTGCCATATTCCAGGTGGATTAAAGTTGGCCCAAATCTGTCTCTGTAGTTGGAACTCTTGCCCAGTAGTCAAGCTTCTTGAGGTCTGAGGCCATTGTCAACATTCTTAAGAGAGCACATGGCCCTATGATGTGTAAGACGTCATTAGAGTAAACTGGCCACATTTTAAGCCTGGCTCATAAAAGGAAACTTGTATAAAAAGATTTTATCTATTAGAACCCATTGATTCTTTCAATATTTTCTCTTATAGCTGCCTAATCATCTCTCTCCTGTATCTCTATCAGTTGCCATATCCTATAGCATAAAATAATCACAAGTAGGAGAGGCTTCTGATATTTGCCTTTTCATAGCCTCACCATTCTGAACTCCACAGCACATATTATCAAAAACTAAACAAAACAAACTATTGCCTACAAGTAGTTCTATATTTTTTCAAGTTATTTAATTTTTATCTAAGGTACAAAAATTTGGTTCCCTGCAAGGGCCACAAAACAGTATAGCTAAGGAAAATACACAATGCAGTAGTAGCAGTATTCTGAAGAATTAGCATAGAACATAGAAAAGCTCAGGTTTTAGAGTCAAGTGGCCTGGGTTGAGCCCTGTTTCACCATTTACTAGATGTATGACCTTGAGTAAATTAATATCTCTAAGCCTCGGTTTCTACATCTCAATTTAATGTACCCATCACTTAGGAAGTGATGATTAAATATGTTAATGTGCATTCAATGTTTGTTATAAAGCCTACCACAGAGTAAGGACTCAGTAAATGGTGGCTAATATTATTAAAAAATATAAGTCAAAGGATAAATAGCTATATTTCTTTCTCTTGTCTCTCCCAGAGTTAAATACCTATAACCACTTATCAGAAAGAATTATTAAATAGTCATAAGACTCTAATTTATCTACAGTATCTTTTTATGAGATCTTCAGTAATAAAATAATTCATTTCAAATAAATGAGAGAATAGGAAGAAAATTATCCTAGCAAACTCACCTAATCTTTCTCCATTTCTCATCCATAAAAGGAGTGAGAATACCCATTAGTGCTGCATTGATAAAATCAGTTGATACATATAAAAATACTTCATAAATTATATGATATAATATAAGTTTAAGATATTTTTATTTCTTATTTGGGATACAAGTGATTGAAGATGTAGAAAGTTTTAAATATGAAAAGAAAGAACATTCAATAGCTGCTTCATCAAAAAGCATCCTTTCTGTCTAATTTTATCCTTATTATTGAAGGTAAATCTATACCACCTTTTTAAAAAATTTATCAATGACAGTGATAAATTATGAGATTAAAAATATATTAGCCGTTATCATTTCAGTGTCTCATATCTTTACAGTATAGTTTCCCAGGTAAGTTTTATGAAAACGAAATCACCTAAACTACCAAAGAAGCTTGCCTATCAGCCCCTATATTTAGCATTCTAGAATTTAAATTCTAAATGCATTTAGCATGTATCATTTGCCCAGCATTCATCCTCCAAAAGAGACAATGGCACCTGAAGTATATTCTAGAATTAATATTTTAAAATAACATGAACTTTTCTCTTAGTGTTTTGTACTGGATGGAGACATTTTCATGCAAGAGGCATTTCACAAACACCAACTTGAAATTTTATTTATTTAGTTAGGATTTGCATATGTAGTGAAACCTGGCAAAGTGAACATATCTATAGAAAATGAATTTTTAGTCTGTGTTCTTAAAAAATGTATGTATGTGTGTGTGTATATATATATATTCCTAAACCTCCTTCCAGAAAGGCAATTTTGGGGCTTATGTAGAATTTAGGTGGTTTCCCTCAGTAAGTCTTTGGTAGGACTCACTTTGCCAAGCTGATGATACTATTATGGCCTGTGTTTAAGACTTGAAAGTTTATGTATTATAATTTACTTATTGAAGTGGGTAAAATATTTTTAAACTCTCTTTCTTTACAAAGGGAATAGTTTCCCTTGGACAGAAAGAGTATTATAAGCATAAAAATTAGAAGACGTAATAGCATAGTGGTTAAAAGAGCAGGCTCTAAGATCATATTGCCTAAGTCTGAATCATGCTCTGCATGTGGTAGCTGTGTGACTTTAGTCAAGTTTCTTCACTATTCTGTGTCTCAGCTTTCTTATCTTTAAACTTTTGTTGCCTATACACAAAAACTTTTATTGAATGCTTTGGTTTAATCTTTAAATTGAGTGATTAAAGGTAAGGAATACCAAGAGCAATAATGAGACCCAGTAGAAGAATTTATACAGATAGATGAACTATTTGTGCAACTAATGTGACATGACATTTTTCCTTTCCAGTAAGAAAGGCAACAGCTTATTCTGCTTTGCTAAATGTAGGCTTTTCAGCTAGTATCTAACTTTAGTCCTAGAATAATTTCTTTTAAGAGTCAAGATAAAGTTAATACCCACTGGTGTCAAACAATTCAACAAGAAAAAATAAATAACCTCATTAAAAAGTGGGCAAAGGGCATGACCATTTTTCAAAAGAAGACGTACAAATGGCCAACACACATATGAAAAAATGCTCAGCATCACTAATCATCAGAGAGATGAAAATCAAAACTGCAATGAGATATCGCCCAACCCCAGTGAGAATGCCTTTTATCAAGAAGTCTCAAAACAACAGATGCTGGTGTGGATGCAGAGAGAAAAGAACACATATACACTGTTGGTGGGACTGCAAACTAGTGTATTTTATTATTCCTTAACTTACATGTGTACATTTTATACTTTTGTGTATATGGTATATTTCACAATAAACTATTTTAAATTGAGGGGCATAACTATATATATAGAAATTTTATACATTATTGTATTAATATATGGTATTATAAAACACATAACAGCAGACATTTTAAAAGGATGGGACAAAATAAAATAAACATTTTTCTGATTTTGTTCATTATTCCGAAAAAAAAAAAACCACACACTTCTACTATTCAATTGTAGAAGTTTGGCTTCATGTTCTGAATGCTTAGCTTTTAATATCTTGATAATCATGATGGCTTCATGTTATCATTTAGCTAATTTCTGAAGGCTAATATACACTCAAAATGATGTACATTGTTAATGATCATAGGTGTATATTAATTTTTCAGATGGTCTTCTTCAATAATTTCAATTTTTCATAACTTCTAGTTAAGTTTGATAAATTATCACTATTTTTTCCTCATAATATAGCTGGCTTAGGAAGACCTAGTTCTAAGTGTAGGAGAAGGGTCAGCTCCTACATTTACTTGTCTTTAGTCTTGGTATTTTCATCTATCCGAGATCTCTTTGTAGAAATCTCTTAAGGTGCTTATCAGTATTTCAGGAGTTCATTTAAACGTAATATAACCTGTAAATCTCCACTAGGCTCATAAAAAAATGTAATTGTTTTTATTATCTACTACTGTATAATTACCCCAAAGTGTAGAAGCTTAAAATAATAATTTATCATTATTTTTATTATTAAATATTGAAATTTTATGAGTCAGAAATTCGGACAGTGCATAGTGGGAACAACTCATCTCTGCTTCATGATGTTTGGGGTCTCAGCTAGAATGACTTGATTGTCTGGGGGATGGAGCAGTGGGGCTGGCCAGACAGCTCTCTCTCCATACAGCCCCTCCATTTGGCTAGCTTGGGCTTCCTTGCAGCATGGTTGCCCCAAAGTTTTAAAAGGACAATGCGGAAGCTGTTAGTCTTTTTATAGGCTAAGCCCATACCTGGCAGTGTCACTTCACCATTCTCTGTTGGGCAAGGAAGTCACTAAGATTAGCCAAGATTCAAGTGGGAGGGCAATTAGATGCCACCTCTGAGGAGCAGAAAAGAATTTGCAGCCATATGTAATCTACCATAGAAATATATCACCAAAAAGGAGTCATTATAAACCCCTTCTTATTGTAGAACCAGAAGGGGGCCGTGAAGGTCTCATACACTGACCCAATAAAGAAACCAATGTCAATCAGTTATTAAATATTAGGAAAGCTTTTCTTTCTTTTTTGATAAAAATAAACATAGTTAGAATCTCTTGCATCCCTGTGGGGACACCCACTCTTTTCTAAGTATAGGCAGGCATTATGGATACTTGAAAGAGACAATGATCATATTGAACTGAAAAAATGTTAATTGCTGATTTGCTGTGGCTCCACACCCCATGCAGCTGGGTTGCAGAAATTTGAAGATTTGAAGTAAATATTCTCAATTGGCTTCCAAATGCCAGTCTCTTGTTTTCATCACATGGTGGCCTGGCTTAGAGTGCTGGACCGGCTGCTAGGTACAGCTTTAGCAGTCCTGCTGCACACTCTGACAGGTGGATGGGTTACTTTCATGGAGCCAGAGGCCCCACAGCTGCTAATAGTAATTATACTTGTCAGCAATGCATTCCCCTCAGGAAACTCCTGCTGCTTCATTAGGGCTAATTGCCAATAGGCAATGCAATTTCCTAGAAGAGGAGGGGACATAAACCCGCAGGGAGTTGACAGAACAGCTGTGTGAGCTCAGAGAAGCCAGATGTGGCCATGAGCCATTAAAGTGTAGCTGAGGGCTGCTGAATTTATCCAGCCCAGTCCTGGGAACAGAAGACTATAAAGAATTTGGTGAGGTAGGCCAAACTCCTCTCCATATGTACTCCCTACCAGCTTTTCTGAAAAATGTGAACACATCTTGCTGGACAACCAACTAAAAAAAAAAAAAAACCACTCTATTTTGAAACATAACTTACATAGGACTTAAAGAATTTCCTTAAATCTAGCTTTATTTATTTATCAATTCATCAATTATATATGTACCTACTATGTATCTGGATCTATGACCACATTTAAAATACAAGATAAGGTGCTGTTTGGTGAGAGCAAGATCAAATATAGAGTCTTTATTTTAGTTAGCTAGGACTGGTATAAAAAAATACCATAGACTGGCTGACTTACAAACAATAGTAATTTATTTCTCACAGTTCTGGAGGCTGGAAATCCAACATCAGGTTGCCAGCATGGTTCGGTTCTGTTGAGGGCCCTCTTCCAGGTTGCAGACTGCTGACTTCTTGTATCCTTACATGGCAGAGAGCAGGGTGGAGAAGCAAGTTCTCCTATGACTCTTATAAGAGCACTTATCCCATTTCTAAGGGCTCCACCCTCATTACCTCATCTTATCCTAGTTACTTCCCAAAGGCCCCACCTTTAATACCATCACATGGAGGGGCAGGGTTTCAACATATGAATTTTGAAGGCACACAAACATTCAGTATATAACGTTCTGCCCTGGTTCCCCAAAATTCATGTGCTTCTCACATGTAAAATACATTCATTCCATTCCAACAGCCCCAAGAGTCCTTACTCATTCTAGCATCACCTCTAAAGTCTAAAGTCCAAGTTTGCCAGTTTGAACTGTAGAGGAGTAAGAAGATTGGAAGGAATGAAGGAAGGATGTTGGACTTCTTGGATTTGACAGGACAGGACCAGAGAGGTATTCAGCTGCCAATGTGTTCTCTTATTCAAGACAAAGGAAGAATGACTCTGAAACCTAAAGCAATTCAGAGATCATCAGGAATGCCTCCTCAGTTTCAAAAGGGAGCACCATCACTTTGCTTTCAACCAGCCAGACAGCCTCTTCCAAGAACTGTGGGGTTGGCACTACAGCCACAGTGAAAGTGAAAGGTGGACCTCTACCCCAGTGTGCTTGGAAGGTAGAGCATCAAGTCACGGAGGATTATTCCTGAGCTTTAAGATCTCATGGAGCTTGCCTTGTTAGGTTTAAGACTTGCTTTCAATCTGTCACCCCTTCCTTCTTTATTATTTCTCCCTTTTGGAATGAGAATGTGTATCCCATGCTTGTCCCACCATTGTATTTTGGGGAAACACATAACTTGTTTGGTTTCACAATTCATAGCTGGAGAGGAATTTTGATTCAAGATAAATTATACCTTGAGTCTCACTCATATCTGTTTAGATTATATTTAGATGAGATCAGATAGACAACATACAGAATGGGAGAAAATATTCACAAGCTATACATCCGATAAAGGGCTAATAACAAGAATCTACAAAGAATTCAAGCAAATCAGCAAGAATAAAAACAAACAACCCCATTAAAAAGTGGGCAAAAGACATAAACAGAAGCTTTTCAGAAGAAGATAGACAAATGGCCAATAAATATATGAAAAAAATGTTCAACACCAATAATCATCAGGGAAATGCAAGTTATTATAAAACCACAATGAGATATCACCTTACCCCTGTTAGAATGGCTTATATTAAAAAGTCCAAAAGCAATAGATGCTGCTGTGGATGCAGAGAGAAAGGAATGCTTATACACTGTGGTGGGACTGTAAATTAGTACAACCTCGAAGGAAACAGTATAGAGATTCTTGAAAGAACTAAAAGTAGACCTACCATTCAATCCAGCAATCCTACTACCTGGTATCTACCCAAAGGAAAAGAAGTCTTTCTATTAAAAAGATACCTATACTCAAATGATTATTGCAGCACAGTTCATAATTGCAAAGGTGTGGATTCAACCCAAGCGCCCATCAATTCATGAGTGAATTAAGAAAATGTGCTATGTGTATGCTATGGAGTATACTCAGCCATAAAAAAGTATGAATTAACGCCTTTTGCAACAATTTAGATGGAACTGGAGATCATTCTCCTAAGTGCAGTATCTCAAGAATGGAAAAGCAATCACCACATGTACTCATTATTAAATTGGAACTAACGGATGAGCAAGCATGTGCACAGAGGGAAGTAAAACTCAGTTGAAATTAAATGGGGGAGAGGGAGGCAGAAGAGAGTATTGGCAAAAACCTACCTAATTGGTATAATGAACACTATTTATGAGATAGGCACACCTATAGCCATGACTCAAACATTACAAAAGTGATCCACATAACCAAAAACATTCATACTCCCTTAATATTTAATACTTTGAAACAAAAAAGATACAGTTAATACACAAGCCTTGCTTAGAGACAATCAATCTAATGTAGGGATAAGGCTGGAAAGGAAGGTCAAGAGAGCCTGAGTACAGCCATTTTAACCAATACCAGACCCTAACCACTCTGAACAAGGAAGTTGCCAATAAGTCCCCATCCAGGACCACCCAAGAATGGATGAATTACTAAACTGGATGCCTTACAAACTGTTTGTGCTTATTTTTCTGTGACAACAGTTTATGATTAACTTTTATGGCCTGACCACAAGACAGCGCTGGTCACATGTGGGGTTTTTTAATATTTAAAAACGTTGCTGTTGCCCCATAAGTGCTCCCCTCCTGCTCAGGAAAGGACTCCTAGTCTACCTGTGGAGTAGGCTCTGTTGTCTGTCTCTGTCTCAACAAAACATTCCTGTATTTACTTGGCTCACTCTCTAATTCATTCCCCCAAGAAGCCAAGAACTCAGTTGATGAGTTCAGGGGCTTTGTTCGCATCACTGGGACAGCCTCTGCATCAAATCTTTGTGCGTTAGATAAGTTTCTACATCCCTGAACCTAAGCAGTGGAATAGTGGAGACACTGTCAAATTCTGCCTGCCAAAAGCATAGGATTTCAAGTCCACTATCAAAGTGCCCTATTTTATGCATTGATTTTTTAAAATCTGTTTTATTTTTCTTAATTAAGAACTAAACCTACACTATTATGGCATTTCTCAACATCTTTTTGTAATTTCTTGCCCCTCTTTCTGTTTCCTCCACTAGACTAATTTCCAAGAGATAGGAGCAGTGACTGTCCTATTCACCCTTACATCTCTAGATGCACACACTGCTAATTAATACTTAAATATTTGTTAAATAATTAAACTAATGCATTAATCCTGGAAATAGGGCATCTGGGGAAAATATTATGTGAGTACAGGTGTATAATTCTCTCCTCACTCTTTATGATCCTTGTAATTTTAACAACCAAATTCAAAATGGGAGAAAACTGTTTCTTAAAAATTGGTGCTGGCCGGGTGCGGTGGCTCACACCTGTAATCCTAGTACTCTGGGAGGCCAAGGTGGGTGGATCGCTCAAGGTCAGGAGTTCGAGACCAGCCTGAGCAAGAGTGAGATCCCCGTCTCTACTAAAAATAGAAAGAAATTATCTGGACAACTAAATACATATGGAGAGAAAAAATTAGCCAGGCATGGTGGCACATGCCTGTAGTCCCAGCTACTCGGGAGGCTGAGGCAGTAGGATTGCTTGAGCCCAGGAGTTTGAGGTTGCCGTGAGCTAGGATGACTCCACGGCACTCTACTCCGGGCAACAGAGTGAGACTTTGTCTCAAAAAAAAAAAAAAAATTGATGCTGACTTCCTATCCTGGGCCAGGACTAATTTTTTCAACAGCTTTATTGATAGATAATTTACAGGCCATAAAGTTCACCTATTTAAAGAATATCAATTCAGTGGTGCAATAATCACCATAATCTAATTTTAGAACAAGTTAATCACTCCAAAAGAAAACTTTGTACCTATTAGTAGTCACTTCCCACCCCCACAACTTGTCCCTGGCTCTTTCACCTGCCTACCGTCTGACAACCACAAATCTCGCTGTCTCTATGGATTTGCCTATTCTGGACATTTCATAAAAATGAATTCATAAATCATGTAGTCTTTTATAACTGGCTTCTTTTACTTAGCATAATATTTTCAAGGTCCATTTATGTTGTAGCATGTATCAGAACTGCACTCCTTTTTATGGCTGAATAATATCCCATTGTATGTATGTACCACATTTTATTTATTCCTTCTCCATTCATCTATTGATGGACATCTGGGTTGTTTCCACATTCTGGCTATTGCAAATAATGCTGCATGGACATTTGTGTAAAAGCTTTTGTTTGAACACCTGTTTTCAGTTCTTTTAGGTGTATACCATGGTATGGAATTGCTGGATCACATGGTAATGTTGGGACCAAGGGCATTGGTTCCCTAAAGGCTAATTCAAGTGATCATGATAAAGCCTCAGAACAACATCCAGGCCCCCTGCCCTCCTTAGCCCACCTGTGTCAAATGACTTACTTCCTAGATTTTTCACTAAAATAAGGATTACTAACATTAACCTTACAATTAATATATAATTAATTAAACCTGCTGAGTATAAGAAAAACTATGCACAAAGTATATAAAGAAAATAAAATGGTTTTTTATTTAAAAACGTTATAAAAAGACATAAAATGTCTTTGGAGTTTTGTTTAAAAATAATTTTGCCTAGTTTAAAAGTTTTTAAAATTATTTTAAATGAAAAGAATAAAAAAGATAGATAAAACTAAATCAACATTTTTAAAGTTTTAAAAATTATAAAGGTTATAAAAGATTTATAAAAAGCTTGTGGTCAAACTAATTAAGATGAAATAGATTTATTTATAAGAGTTTATTAAATTTAGCTTTAGCATTAATAATACACTAATACAAAGGTAAAATTTAATTTTCTCTTTTAAACAAGATTTTTATATAATATTAGTAGAGACAATAAAAGATTTTTGTTCACCTTTTGAATAAACTGCAAAAAATAAAAGGAGGGGAAAGAAAGACCGATTTTGTTTGCATTATGGTGTTTTTATTAAAGTCTTCTGACTATTTGGGAAACTGAGTCCCCTCTCTATCAAAGAGTAAATGTTTTTGTTCTTTTGAAATCTTTGAATTATCACTTTGACTGAATCAATGACTAACATTTCACAATAATCTATGATCCTATTTTGTGATATCAACTGTTTTAAACCTTTGATATTTCACAAAATTTCTGAAAAAAAATCTAAATTCAGTCTTTTTGACCTCGAATTAACTTAGGCCCCGAGAAGTACCACAGAAACATATTAGGCTTATTTGATATATTAAAACCATATGGGAAGCATTGTCAAATACGAAATTGTGATTAACTTTCTTTAGGTTATGTTTGTATAAATGTGTTATGAATACGTGTTCCAAAACTGTATGAAATTCCTAAAATTCTGATATGTCTTGATATATGTTATCAGTAATACTTATGATTACCATGTCAAGTTGTTGTATGCCACAGAAATAACCAAATTTTCTTGTCAATTGTCTTTAAGCATGACAATATTTTAAGACTTTTTGTCATTTGCAATTACTATTTTACTTTGATTCTTGTTACAAAGATGGTTTATGATCAGCTACAGTCCAAAATTTGCTTCTTCCTTAAGGAAATTTATGAAAATAACTGTGACAAGCACTCTTAAACAGAGGTTTCTGATAACTTTGGAGATTATAATATCAGACTAATAAAAAACAAACTTTGAGGACTTAATTAAAAAGCTGACGTTCATGAGGATTGCTAACCCAACCTCAAACAGAACAAAAATTAATTGCATGGGACCAAACTAATAGAGGACTGAAATAATTTTTATGACCTTTTTGTTTGAAACACTACTGATCCTTTTTGTACTTTTGTTTTCCAGAAGTCAAGAAAACTTTTTTCTTCTCTTGAGCTATTTCTAGCTTAAAACAAATTGGTAAAGTATGCTTTTGTGAGCAAAATTTAAAGCATTGCTTTTGTTCTCTTCTTGATTTCTCCAGAATTTGGAAACTATTTGCAATTATTCATAATTTATAGCAATATAGTTATTTACATAAGTTCAGTCAGAATCTGCTTTATTTTACAATGGGACACAATTGGAGACACTGATTATTTTATCAAAGCTTTGACTGGAATGGCATATTTTCAGATATGTCCAGACTGCTTTGAGGAATAAAGTTTGACTTTATAGAGCTGACAAAAAGCCCTTTAAAAAGTCTGGCCTGATATCTTTTCCTTTATAAGGTTTCCTGACCTATAGGTAAGTAAAAAGTATCACTTTCTGACAGGCCCAGGAATCCAAAGTTATTTGGGGACCTCAGGAAAAGAGAAATTCACCCAATTCATACAGGTATTACAGACAATCTGATGACAAATTTTTGACTTGACTTTCCAGTCTCAAAAGCCTAATCTGAGATTCCTTATAAGAAAGTTCCAGCAAAGCCAATTTTAAAAAAGTCTATGTGACCAATAATTATTCTTACTGTACTTTATACAAATAACCAGACCAAATATAATGAAACTGAAATTTATTTTGCAAATAAATTGGTCGTACTGTTTGAGACAGAAAAACAAGATGGAATAATAGAAGCAGAAAAACAAGAAAGAGGAAACAGCTAAAGAAAAACAATAAGAAGGGAATAGTTACAGGAAAATAACCAAGGGAAACAGTTATTTCAGTCTTAAAGAATGGAGTAATTAGACCATAGAACAGTGACCACCAATCAGAAAATAGAAAAACACCATAAACGGTGACTTTTTCCATCACATGTATAGGAGAAAGGAATGTCTGGAACATAACCTTTAAGCTATGTCCATACATGGAAAAATCCAGATCTCAAAACCCGTGGCATATAGTCATAAGTAATTATACCTGACCTTTACATCAACATATACTACTAGCCTATAAAAGGAAAAACATAGAGGAAGACTGTTTTTTCCACTTATGGAGACAGACCCATTTCCCCTTAAGAAATGTACTTTTGCTTTGCACCCTTAAACTTTCCTTACAATAAATTTTTCATGCATACTTGCTGAGTGTCTGTCATCTCTCTCTGTCATGTGGGCCAAGGCTTGTAATTCTTCCAAGCCTAGAACCCAAGAACTGAGGCAACACTTCAAAGTCCAGCTGTGGACAGGACCATGACACTACTATAATTTGTCTTAAATAGAAATGGGAAACTGAAGAAAGAAAAATTATATTTCAAAAGAAACTATAGTACATCCATTATTACATTCTAGCCTTGTCCATCATTTTTGAGTTTTTATTGTTTGCCTACAATTTAGGTTGAGTCCTAAATTCTTTCCTGGCTATAAGTCTCCAGATAACATTTTCAAATTTTTCTTACATTTTTTTTTACTTGGACTCAATGAAATTGCCACTACTTTTCCCTGAGGCCCTGTAAGCATACCTTATAATAAACAAACTACAGACACACACAAAAAATTGTCAGATTACCACTGCCTACTTCCACTTTAACTGAAGGTGCTTTCAACCTAACATCAAGACATCTCAACTGTATGCCCTTCAGACTCTAAGTAAACTGGTTTATAGATTGTTCCAAACATTAACCTTTTTCATCTGTTTGAAAGCTCATCTACAATGCCACCTCATGGAATGGAACACAGCTGTTTAACTAAACTGCTCTCTATTCACACAACTAAGAGACTGACTAAAAAAGATATGGGATATATTTAAATTTGCTTATTTCTATTTATCTCAATTTTTTTTCATTCCTTTGTCTATCCGTAACAACCTCTAACCCAAATTTCTCCAGAACTATCTACTTGGCTTTAAATATGTGAAACTTTTTTTAGTTTCAAAGTGGAGACTAAAGAAAATCAAAATATTCTACCCCAAAATATATTTCTTTGACATATTTTGAGATACCACAGATCCAACAAACAGAAGTAATGCTACAAAACTGTCTTTTGTGGGGAAAAATTTACATCTGTAGAAAATCGCCATTAATAGAGCCAAGTCTTTCTTTAGTCCATCTACAAATGATTAAATGAAGGTCTGACACCTTTAAAGGTCTGAAAAGAAACATTTACCATCTATTCTCTCTGAAGACTACTACCTATAAGGTTCATCTACATAACAAGACTGCTTTTTTAGCCAAGTCTTCCTTGCTCCCTCTGATAACCTGTGTTGTCCTTAAAACCTGTTTTGCCACAATCGAAGTCAACATTCTTTATAAACTTCTGTACCTCATTGGGAAGTTAAGTCTTCATTCTGAAAGCTCTTGCATATACACGTTAAATAAATTTGTACTCCTTTTCTGCTATTAATGAATCTGTCTTGTGTCAGTGATTTTGGGGCAAACCTCTAGGGGGCCAAAGCCCTTAGTCCCTACAGTAATTTCGTGTTCAGCTTTTCGAGAAACTGCCAAACTGTTTTCTATAATGGCTACATTATCTTACTGTTAACTAAAATAAAATCTTAAGGGTCCCCCCTCGCTAGCTGACTGAATGGACCCTCTCTTGGCCAACGGGATATCCTAAAACTAAATTGCCTGCTGCGAGGAGGGAGGTCAGACATGCTTCATCATGCCCCCCACTTCTTGGAGACATGCTTTGTAACCCATTAACAGACCTAAGGGTATGCAAGACAAACCTGCACGTCCTCAATTTATACAACAAATGTATGTCCAGTGGCTTGTCTCTGATTAACAGACCTCCTTATCCTAAAACATTCCAAGCCTTTAGACAAAACTTCTTGTCTTTAACCTGTTAGATCTGGTTCCCCTCGGCCCCAGGAACAGAGAGGCAGAGTCACCGAGGATGCAAATGGCAAAGGAGTTTATTGGCTAGCTCGAGCTAGGGTCCAAGTCCCAGAGCACCAACGCAGTGGCCTCCCCTATGAACCAGGACCACGCCCTGGGGTAAAAGTGAAGCTTTTATACTTTCTTTTGCATACAACACACTGGTGGCGCACGACACGCAGATCCCACACGACACGCTGGGCACACCATCCCCCCTCCCCCCTTAGTCCATTGGTTCCTTTGAAAGTGGCGGATTGTTTTGACTCCTGATTGGTTGGCTCCAAGCCTCGAGATTTTCAATTTTCACGCCAGCGCCAGTTTTGGTCCACGTTTCAGTTTCGGGGAAACTGAAACTTAGGCCTATTTCAGGAAATTCAGCTTGTCATGGAGTCACTCCTGCTCTTACTCCTGTATTTAACAAACAACTAAAAGCAAGCACGGTTACAGAAGCAAAGGGCATTAGTTAGAATCAAAGAGAGCACATTTTCCTCTAATCTCAAACAATTCGTCTCACACAAAACAAAGTACATTCTCCTACTATCAATTCCTGTTTTTCAAACCAATTACAAGAATCTTTAAACCCACCTATAACCTGTAAGTCCCTCCCTCCCAGAGATGTCCCACCTTTTCCGGCCAAACCAGTGTGTGCCTCTCATGTATTGATTTATGACTTTACCTATAATCTCTGTCTCCCTGAAATGTATAAAACCAAACTGTAACCCAACCACAGCGAGTCCACTTGCTCAAGGCTTCTTGGGCATGGCTCTGTGTCATGATCCTCAAATTTGGCTCAGGATAAATCTCTTTGAAATTATTTTACAGAGTTTGGCTTCTTTTCTGTTAACATTACATTCCCACCTGCAATATATGAGCATCCTGATTCATACATTGTCTTCTCTTAACCTATTTCTGCCCCAACTTTTCCCTCAACTTTATGAGAAATACATATATGCATATATCAGGGGTGGGCAACCTTTTCATGTTGGAAGGCCACATTAATGTAGTTGTAATCAAATAAGGCCACATTTAAGAAACTTCAATTAGATATACTTAAAAACATATTAATACATTATTTTGTAAAAATGTAATTGCTATGTGCTTAATACTTTCAAAAAATATAAACTGTTAATTTTAAAGTTAACTAACCTTTTAAAGACTTTGTTGTGTGTGCTTTTTGTTGGAAAGCACTTGAATATTTGATTGCGGCATGGAGATCTGCTGTTTCAGGTGATTCTATAGATGGGTATCATTCATTCATTTGTGACCTTAAGGGTGTCTCGATTTGGGATAGGTAGGAGAATGGAGATTCGCAGCAATAAGTGGATGAAAAGCAAGAAAGTATTTTTCAGGCATGTTGCCTGAAACTACTGAATTTTTCCATATTTCCTTTTTTTTAATTTCAGAACATTATGGGGGTACAAACACTTTGGTTACATATATTGCCTTTGCACCTCCCAAGTCAGAGCTACAAGCATGCCCACACCCCTCCCCACAGGGCACACCACACCCATTAGGTGTGAATTTACCTAACTCCCTCTCCTCCTTCCCTCCTGCCCAATACCCAATGAATGTTGCTTCCACATGTGCATATAACTGTTGACCAATTAGTACCAATTTTAATTGGATCTTTCTTAACATCAAACAATGACTTTAAAATGCCATCTACTGAGAGCTCAATCAATTCCATCTGTAGTTCTTTAGGTGCCTTGGTGATATCAACTAGGTGAGGCTCAAATGCTAACTTGAGTGTGATGTCATGATTCTCAAAGTCAGTGAAACTTTTATTGTGTTCTCCAATTAATAGGTCTATAACAGCTATGTAGTCTTCAAATGATTCACATATATCATCCTGCTCATCAATAACCTTTGTTAACTGGGGAAAATGTTCATCTGAAATTTCCGTGTGAAGAAGAAGTGTTTTGAAAAAAGGATAGCTTTTTTTAAAATGCTTGAATTTTTTGCCACATATCATATATAGATTTAGTTTTCCCTTGCAAAGAAATATTCAGGTTGTTTTGATTTAACATGATATCACACAGAAATGCTACATTCCTATAAAAATCTTTCAATAATTCACATTACCATGAAAAGAAATGAGAGCATCTGGATCTGTTAATACTTTTTTTTATCTGTGCAATAAACCCTTCATGTTTTCCTGTCATGGAAGGTACACTGTTTGTACATATACTCACTAAATTTACCAAATTCAATCCAACTTCACAACATTTATCTTGGAAGTTGTTGAAGATATCTATTTCCTGTGTTCTGTTCACAAGAGTGCCCAAAGCTAGTTACTCTTCATAGCAAAGAAAATCTTCTGTCATGACCCGAATGAAGTATAAAAATGTGCCGAGTCAGTAGTATCAGTTGATTCATCCAAAGTGATTGAATAATATATATTTTCCTTTTGAAGTTTTTCATGAAGTTGTTCTGTTAAGTTGAAGGCTAATTCATGCTGCTAATCAGTTATGGTTCTCCTTGAAAGAGGCAGTTGTTTGTACTTTGAAACGTTATCAGGGTCTAAACATCCTACAACTTTGACAATGCATTCTTTTTTTTTTTTTTGATTTTTTTTTTTTATTTCAGCATAATATGAGGGTACAGATGTTTAGGTTACGTGTGTTGCCCTTGCCCCCCCCCCCCTCAGTCCAGGTTGCAAATATGTCCATCCCATTGCGTGGTGCGCATTGCACTCTTTGTGTACACATATACCCGTCCCCTCCCCCTCCTCCCCCCTCCCCCCTGCCCAATATCTAATAGATGTAATTCTTATATATGCACTTATGTGTTGATCCGTTAATACCAATTTGATTGTGAGTTCATGTGGTTCTTATTTTACCATTCTTGGGATACCTCGCTTAGTAGAATGTGTTCCAGCCCTTTCCAGGAGTATATAAGATGTGCTATGTCACCTTTGTTTCTTAAAGCTGAATAGTACTCC
>CAUYSK010117173.1:0-19615 GCA_963575035.1 Avahi laniger
TACAAGAGGTGCTATATCACCATTGTTTCTTAAAGCTGAATAGTACTCCATGGTATACATATACCACAGTTTATTAATCCACTCATGTATTGATGGACACTTGGGTTGTTTCCACATCTTTGCAATTGTGAATTGTGCTGCCATAAACATTCGGGTGCAGGTGTCTTTCTTATAGAGTATCATTTGTTCTTTTGGATAGATGCCCAGTAATGGGATTGCTGGATCGAATGGTACTTCTACTTGTATCTCTTTAAGGTATCTCCATATTGCTTTCCACAGATGTTGCACTAGTTTGCAGTCCCACCAACAATGTATGAGTGTTCCCATCTCTCCGCATCCACGCCAACATTTATTGTTTTGGGACTTTTTGATAAAGGCAGTCTCACTGGAGATAAGTGATATCTCATTGTGGTTTTAATTTGCATTTCCCTGATGATTAGAGATGTTGAGCATTTTTTCATATGTTTTTTGGCCATTATTCTGTTTTCTTTTGAAAAGTTTCGTTCATGTCCTTTGCCCACTTTTTGATAGGGTCGTTTGATTTTTTCTTGTTGATTTTCCAGAGTTCTAAGTAAATTCTGGTTATCAGCCATTTATCGGATTTGTAGCGTGCAAAAATTTTCTCCCATTCTGTAGGTTGTCTGTTTGCTCTTGTAACAGTTTCTTTGGCTGTGTAGAAGCTTTTTAATTTGATCAGGTCCCATTTATTTATTTTGGTTGTTCCTGTGATTGCCTTTGGGGTCGTCTTCATAAATTCTTTGCCCAGGCTGATATCTATAAGAGTTTTTCTAACCTTTTTCTAGAATCTTAATAGTTTCACACCTTATTTTTAAGTCTGTTATCCATCATGAATTAATTTATGTGAGTGGTGAGAGGTGTGAATCCTGTTTCAGTCTTCTACATGTGGCTATCCAATTTTCCCAGCACTGTTTATTGAATAGAGTTTCTTTTCCCCAGTATATGTTTTTGTCTGCTTTCTCAAAGATCAGATGGCAATGAAAGGATGGTTTTATATCTGGGTTTTCTGTTCTTATCCATAGGTCTATGTCTCTGTTTTTGTGCCAGTACCATGCTGTTTTGGTTACTATATTAATGGCCAATAAACATAAGAAAAAATGCTCAACATCTCTAATCATCAGGGAAATGCAAATCAAAATTACAATGAGATATCACCTAACTCCAGTGAGAATGGCTTTTATCCAAAAGTCCCAAAACAACAGATGCTGGCATGGATGCAGAGAGAAAGGAACATTTATACACTGTTGGTGGGACTGCAAACTAGTATAATCCCATGGAAAGTAGTATGGAGATACCTCAAAGAACTAAAAGCAGACCTACCATTTGATCCAGCAGTCCCACTACTGAGTATTTACCCAACGGAAAAAAAGACATTTTATGAAAAAAACACTTGCACTTGAATGCGTACAGCAGCACAATTCACAATTGCAGAGATGTGGAAACAACCCGAATGTCTATCAATACATGAGTGGATTAATAAAATGTGGTATATGTATACCATGGAGTATTATTCAGCCATAAAAAAAAGATAAACAAATACCCTTTGTAACAACCTGGATGGAACTGGAAACCATTCTTCTAAGTGAAGTATTGCAAGAATAGAAAAGCAAACACCACATGTACTATTAAACTGGAACTAATCGATCAACACTCATGTGCACATATGGTAGTAAAACTCAATGGAAACCAAGCAGGTGGGAGTGAGGAGAAGGGGGAGGGTAAATTCACACCTAACAGGTAAAATGCATGCTATCTTGGTGATGGACACACTTATAACTTTGACTCAAATGACACAAAAGCAATTCATGTAACCAAAACATTTATAGCCCCATAATACTCTGAAATAAAAAAAAAAATACAAGACCTCAAAAAGTGTTTGCTCTCATGTAATGTTTCTCAGAAAGCTACTGAGAAGTCAGCTTTGCAAAAATGAGGAAATAAACCAGAAGTGAGAAAATATGAAATCTCAATGAAGAATTCAGTCCAGAAGAAAGGTAAAGGGAATTCTCAGTATTACAGCTATGTGTAGACCTTGTAGGCAAACAGTACAGACTGGAGGAGGAGGTTGCAACGTGTCTGACCACACTGTGGCACGTTTACATTTCTGTTGGAAATTTTTAATTGAAATTTTTATTGATGGGTATTAATTATTTGACTTTAGAAAAATAGTATAATGAAGGAAAGTGTGATCTCTGTCCCTTTCCCTTTTCTCTTTCCCCCTTACCCCTGCTATATTTTCAGGTTGTTGACAATACTGTTGGTTAAAATCACATGCTTACAAAAATGCTTCTGTGTTAGCTCACTAACATTAAGCTTTCAAATATGAGAGAGAACACCTAAGTTTTCTCAGTTTCCCTATTACAGGGGAACAATTGATACCTACCTCACAGGTTGTAGTGAAGAACACATGTGCTGAACATATAAACAGCTTAGCACAGTGCCTGGCTAACCAGTGAAAAATAGTATTTAACTTGGACTTAAGGACTTGGATTCAAATTTTTTACCTTTCCATCTCTTCTTTAAACATTTTTAGGTAGTAAGTGCCTATTGTAGGAAAAGTAAAAAATATTGGTAACCAAAAGGAAGAAAATAGATGTTAGAGTAATCCATGACTGACAACTAAAAGCATAGCACAATGTATTTTTGGGTGTGTATACTTTTAAATTCTATTTTGAAATATAAATGTGATCACAAAGCATGTACCGTCTTGGAAATATATTTCCCCAAGTCAATATATTCTAAAACGTAATATCAATTTATTTATTCTACAAAACTTTTTGAGAATACTGTCACAGAGCATTCCAGCCTATAGTCATTTGACAATGCTAAATATTTAGATAGTACCAATTTTATGTTATTTACTATGAATATTCCAAATGCCTCTACATTCTTAAAAAGAAAAATATCACACAGAATTATATAGTACAAAAATAAGGAAGGTATGACAAACTTGTTTTATATAAGCAAATTTAGAAAATATTTGTACTCTTACTACATGCCAGGCACCATCTTTTATTTCACTTAATATTTGCAATTTTTATTTTTCCCTCTAAATCCCTATTTTATTATGATTAGTCATAATACATCTTGGATGATAACTTTCATTTCTGAGACTTTTCTCATGTACTTAATTTTTGACTATAAAAATTATGTTGGCTTCTTTGAAGCTGTGTGTGATATCTTGAAAAATCACTTGCCCTCTCTGACACACACAGCTGTCATCTCTAAAATGGGAACTATTATGTACATATCAAATAATGTATGTGGAGTATTATTACAAGAAGGTATTTTAACTTCTTGCTTTCTGATATCTATCCTTTCTAGAAGTCTTAAATTGATTTACTAGAAAAAGATTTTTCACCCTGTTCTATACTTAATGTTAGCTTTTAAATCTCTCTTTTATCTCTCAGTTTATTTAGTCTAAAGATATATAAAGCTGATTTGCTTTTATTGTTCAGCATTGTAAAATATGGCAGTAGAGAAATCAAGCGGAAGTCAGAAGAAATGGCTTTTCAAAAATACATTTCTAAAATATCAATAGTAATGTCAAAGGTCAATGGGGTTGAGAGCAAAGATAGACATGCTTCCTTAATGAAAAAAAAACCAAATTTGTTCTGAAGGTATGTAGAGTAAATTTATAACTTTTACAAAATAGTTATGCTAAAGGAAGCCTAAAACTTTCTCATTAGAAAAACTGGTTTTCAAGAGAAAGGTCTATTCCCGCCAATGAAAACAAAAAGAAAAACAAACCAAAAAAAGCTCCTCTGTGCCTATAAAATAATTGTGGCATTCCTGTATCAAGATTATGCATTATTTAATGCTTGGCTTACCAAACGTGACTAGTTGGACAGGAAAGATTTTGCTTGACTCTATGATATGCCACAAACATTGATGCCAAGTTTCATCCCTTAAAAAAATCCAGGATCAGCAGTAGCATGAGATGTTCCACTCTTCTATTCTTCTTTTTTTCTTTTTCTTCTTTTTTTTGTTGTTTAAACTCTTCCCATGTGTTTAAAAATGCATTGTGTTTTTCAGTACATACAAATTCAAGATTATTATGTCTCTGAGTTTATTTTTTTGGCAGAAGGGGTATAAATTTTTCCTTTTATTATATCACCTAATATCCCACTTTACCATACTTAGTACTTTTAACCTTACATTCACCTTCACTCATATGAATATCATTTTCTTTTTGTTTGCTTTGTATCTCCTAACCCATTCCTTATTTTATTTTTTTAAATTTTTATTAATAATACCATACAAAGCTCAAAAAGTTCAGTATTATCTCAAAGGTTTAATGGGAAAATATAGTCCTAGCCTTAATTTCTACTCTCTAGATAATGATTCACGATTCTTTTGATTGTTTCTTCTAGTGTTGACCTATTTCTAAATAGAATGCTTGTGCCCTTTTGATATTTATTTGACAATTTGGGACATTATTTTGTTTTCCTAATAATGGAAGATGAAGACTCAAACTCTCTCATATCAACCACCCTCATTTTTCTCCCCTTTCCATTTTCTCAATATAGTATAATAAAATTTGGATTTAATCCATATTTGTACTTATTTTCTCCCTCTCTCTGTATATACTACAGAGAGGGAAAGGGGAGGAAGAGGGAAAGAGAGAAGGAAGGGGGGGGGAGGGAGGGAAGAAGGGAGAAGGAGAGAAAGAGAAAATACCAACTCGATTGTAAAAAGAACAGAACTTAAAACTACAGAGTGGTTATACAGTGCAAAAGTGAGGTTTAATAGAATTATACTGACTCCCCAACTAATTCTCAACAGAAATTCTGCTTTGAAAAATAGAGTATGAGAGAAGAGGACAGCAGACAGACTGGTAGAGTACACTGAGGGGGAGAAATTGAAAAGCCTGAAATAAACGTGACAAGAATCCTGAGAGTACATTAGGTTGAACCGATGAATAGCACATCTCTCATTTAGGCTGAGATGCTTTATGTCTAATTTCTGGTTTTAATCCTAATAGTTACCCTCACATATTTGAAGTGATAATAAAGAGAAATGCAATATTTATTTGCTGCATGTATCTTAATTTAATTTATGAAAATATTATTGATATGACATTGCCTTGGCAACTGAACATTTTTCACAATGGACATGCATTACCATCATTTCATTTCATTTCCTCTGCCTTCATAATATTACCTTACCATTGTCAGAAAGTTCTCAGAATAGCGATGCAAATCAAAGCTTCATTACAAAGCCCAGTGAAATAGCATTATTGTGAGAACATTTTATGAAAGGTAACTAGTGTGCATGCTTAGGGCTTGAATTGAAATGATAAAATATAGATTTCATTTATTTTTATAACAAAACCTCAAAACCTTATTTTTCTAAAAAAAAAAAATAACACTTGGTCTTCCAACTCCTCACTCTTCAATTCATTTACTCAGAGGAAGAAAAACTCTTACAGAAGCAAGAGCACAGCCTAGAATATACAGGATATTTCTCATCATCCATACTGACAATGCACTGAGTGATTAAATATTCTCTTCCATGGCTTCCTCCATGAGACAAGAACAAAAGAGCCCTCAGGGCTGAAAACCTAGAGGGGGTAATTTCAAGAAGCAATACAGTGATATCCCAACTTTTAATAAGAATACAGATATTCTTTCCTGGCTTTGCCAACCTAGCTCAGACCTGGAATTATACTGACTATGAAACTGCCTGAAACTCTCCTTTTCTCTTCCTGAAATCCCATCTAGACTGATAAAATGAAAAGGCCTTCTGCCATCCCCCAGAACCCCACTTTAGTAATTCCATTTAACAGACACCAAGTGTCTTCAACAATCCAGATCCCAGGTAGACACCTTGGAAGACCCCAAAACAAGCCCGATGTTGCCCCCCATGGAGGCTGTGGGAAAGATGTAATGCACACAAAAAATTATATTAAAAAACACTTTACAATTCTCTCGAGAATTCATCCATTACACAGGTATTTATTGCTTGCCTACTGTATGCCTGACATTATTCAGGGTGCTGGGGATACAACAGAGGAAAAACCAGACAGAAATCTGAGCTCTCCAAGAGCTTACATTATAGACAACAAACATAAACTGCTTACTATTGAGACATGGATGAGTGCTACGAAAAAACACAAAGCAGAGAGTGGGCTGCAATTTTTAAATGTGGTGGTCAGGACAGACATCACTGAGAAGGTGACTTCTGAGCAAAGGCTTGAAGGGGGTGAAATAATCGGTTACGTGGGTCTCCAGGGGAGTGACGCCATCAGGGTAAAGCCCTAAGGTAGGAGAGTAAGGGGGGCATTTGTAACTAACAGCAAGAATGCCAGGAAAGACAGCACACGGGAGGATATGGAAAAGCAGCTGGGGATAAGGTCAGAGAAGTACCAGGGGCTGAATCAACAGGCAGAATAATGACCCCCCTCCCCCCACCATGCACGCACGCACACACACACACACACACACACACACCCCCCACAAATGTCCATGTCCTAATTCCTGGAACCTGTGAATATGAGAAAGATCGTCCTAGAGTATCTGGGTCAGTCCGATGTAATCATGAGGGTCCTTTAAATGTGCAAGAGAGAGGAGAGAGAGTCAATGTCAGAATGACGTAGCATGAGAAAGACTCGACTGGCCATTGCTGGCTTTGAAGATGGAAGGGAGCCAGGGTGGAGGAACGCAGTAAGCCTCCCTGAGAAATGGCCGACACCCCGGAATCTCCCCTAGAGCCTCCAGAAAGGAACTCGGTCCTGTGAATTCCTTCGTTTTGGTCCAGTGAGATGCTAGAAATGTAAGGCAATAAATTCATTTTGTATTAAGCCACCAAATTTGTGGTAATTTCTCACAACATCAATGGAAAAATAAGCTGCCCACTGTCAGAAATTTGGCTTTTACTCTGAATGAAACGGGGAGCCGGTGGACAGTTTAGAGCAGAGGAAAGACCTGACCTGACCTTTATTTTAAGAACCAGCTCTTGTTGCAAGTTAAGAAGAGACTGTGGAGCAGCCAGGGTGGAGGCAGAGACCGGCTATGAGGTGTCAGAGGCAGGGAGGCCAGGGGCTGGGGCAGTGTTGTTGAGGCAGGCGTGGTTGGAGACAGCAAGTGACTGAATCTTGCTGATGACACATCTTGAAGACGACACATTGCTTCAGGACAGCAGAAGAGACTCAGTGAGGACTCTGTGAAAAAGGAAGCATTTCACTGGGATCTAGGAAGACAAAATGCTTTCTTCCAGGTAAAGATGTCAGTGGCAGAGGAAGCCGAGTGGGGGTAGCAATAGGAAATATGTCACATTAAAGAAAAAATTATAAGGGGACAGGGATGGAAAGTTTTGCACAGGGTCTGGGACCATTCAATGATGTGGTCTGTCTGAAATGTCAGAGCCAGACCGTGACCTGTTTAAAGGTTTAGACTTTATTCTTTAAATGTAGTTTACAGTCTGCAAGGGAGTGGGGACAGAGGTGCTTGAGAGAAGGCCAAAACTTATTTATGACTTGTTTGGCTGGTACGCTAGGAAAATATACTTTCACCTTATAAATGCTGTCTACCACATGACTATTGACAAGCTTTAAGGGAATTGATGAGCAGTTGGGTTTTTAAACTACTCACATGAGTAATATGAATGTTACTAGTAGCTACTTATATTAGGAAATGGAGTAAATATATTTTTGTTGGGGGGGGATTGTCTCAAGATTTCTTGCAAAATTTAATCCATAAAGGAGCCCAATTAAATTTTAATGTATTTCTGCTTTTCCCTTTCTTCATTCAATCCTGTACATGAGATATATGAGGTGAGAGCATCTTCCCCAATTTAATCCTCAACACTAGAAAGCTTCTCTCATCTTGGGGATGAGAGTTTCACTATTCATTTAGTAAGGTCCACATCAGCCTGAACTGACCTTCAACCAATATAAGCTGTGGGTGTTGTACAGCCTTGTGTTTGCCCCACAATCATTTCTCTCCTCCCTAGCACAAGGAAGGAGCACGTTACGCTGCCATACCATTTTCATCGATGAGTTCCAATTAATGAGTGAACAGCAAAAGTGGTATGTGCCACTTGTAAGCCAAAGTGTTTAACTGGCTGTGTGAGCCCATTCAGAGCTATCGCCCTGACGTGCTAACCAGGGAGGCCAGGCATGCTGGATGGTGCTGCTATAGGCGACAGTGCCTGTCACCCTGGAGCAGGGTCACCACGTAGAGACTGTTCTGGAGAGCCACTGGGATCTGCAATGGACTCTGAAAAGGAAATGAATTCTGTTACATTCAGCCACCAAGCTGTAGGGGTTCAGCCTGTAGCTGAACAAATGGCTAAGAATCAGTAATGAAAGAACAAATGAAATTTAACAATACAGAGTTAGTATCTCCGGGGTTTGCTCTCACAATGCAAAGTATTGGATATCCATTTAAAAAGCACAAAAAAGTAATAAATTTATTAGAAATCACAAACTTAGGCCTACAACACCAAAAAACAAACAATTTTTTTAAAAAACTATCCTAACAACCCTAATGTTGTGCAAAGGATGACTCAGGATAAAATTTCCAGTGACAGTATCATAAACAGATTTAAGAAGTTCAGTATCTCAAAACAATATGAATAGAGGTAGGGACGATATACTCAGGGAATTGGTATAAAAGACTAAAAAAAAATCTGCTCCTGTGATAGGAAGGCATTGATATTACTGACACGCGATAAATTTGAATCAAATCAATCTGTAAAATGTGAGCACGGAAAAGATCAACATTTCTCTAATTTTGCATATGTGTTTATAAAATGTATACTTTAATAAGTTAATCAACTAAACTTAATTAGACATTTGGCTATTTCATCTATTCCCATTGAGAAAATGGGGGATCACTTTATATGTGACTGTGCCGTACACTCAGGCATACATGGTACATAATATAACAAACATGGAATTTTTAGGGAAATCTAATAAAAACCAGAACAAAGAAAGAAAAATTACTTCTTTAACATCAGCTACCAGCAGAAACCTTATCTAGTCGCCCAACCGCTACACGCACTCAATAAATATCAGCAACAGGTTTTATATGTGACATTTGAGCAGGCTCACTCAGTATAAAATACAAGGTCATGGTCGCACTGAAAACATAATTTAACAAGCCTAACGTAGCAAATCAAGCTTTGCAGCACTGGTCCCATTAGGATAGGAAAGGGCTTATAGTTAATGTTGTATTGTCCAGAACTCTGCCAGCATGTGGCATCTACTCCAGCCAATCAGTGATTTATATGATAATGTTCCAGTAAAACTTTCAGTAGCAGAGCACAGAGCTGCCCATCCAATTTACCCCAATAGAAGCCCGGTTTTTCCACAAAGGCAAAAAGAGCATGAGAAAAGGTATACTTTGACTTGAGCAGTGCTTACAATTATTATCTCAGTAATAATAATTCTGCAAAACCTCAGACTAAAAGAACTGAAAATGTATATGGTGTATCCTATAATAGACCATTTTTCTGAACATTTTTCTAGTGAGATAAACCTTTAAAATTTCTCTGGTCCCAATGCATGCCAAACATTTTCCTTACCACTCCATAAGTTCAGGTAAGTGTATCATGTACTGCTTGCCTCCCAAGAAAGATTGAATTCACTGAAGTAAATTGGGTAGTTCTCAGTACCACTTTATCATCTACAATACTATTCTTCAACTGAGAGTACTGCAATTCCCTTGGTATCCTTGTGAATATTATAGCAATTAAGAGTCGACTTTAATGTATAGGTGAAAAGGAGAATGATTATTGGAGAGATTGGGACTCTGAAATTCAGTTTAAACATCACAAGGAAAGCATTCTCATTTCAAGTGGAAAGAAAAGATTTGGTGCACTTGGCATTATTATCAGGTGAGACTAGGAAAGATGATGTTCAAGGTTCAAAAGTTAATTTTAATAGTTTCTTTGTACATTCTGTAGAAGTTACTAAGATTTGTAGTAAACGCTTCATGAATTAACAAAGTATGGACCCTAAAATTTCTGAGTATTTTTTTTAAAGCATCCTTAAGAGAGTGTCACATGTTTAAGAATACTTCCATTTAATAGGGCAACGTCAGCCATTCATTCCTTCTCCTATCTTTCCCTCACACTTTTGTAGCAATGAGGTAAATGATGATGGCAAAGACAATGCATTACAGAGCCAACTCATTTTAGGGTTGGAAAGAACTTCACAGTCTACCATTTGAAATTATAGGCCTATCCTCACTCAAAAACAGATACAGAATCCTAAAGAAAACATTAGCAAACAAACTGAACCCATCAATGTATTAAAAAAAAGATGACACTTTATTGAGAATTTGGGATTACCTCAGGAATGCACATTTGATTTAAATTTTAAAAATCAATTAGTACAATTTACCATATTAAGAGATTAAAAAACATTCAATCATCTTAGTAGATATGGGGAAAAAAATGTTCAAATTTAACATTCACTCCAAAGACATTTAGTGACTAAAAATTCACAAGACTTCCTTAACCTGAAAAAAAAGTCTTTCATTTATTCTCTTTTATAATTGTCTTTCTTGCCTTATTATGTTAAGACTTCCAGTGCCAAACCGAAATGTTGACAGCAAGTGATCTTATTCATAATCTTAATAAGAAAATAAGAATTTACTCAACTTTTAACCTTTATTATTTTTCCATATATATATACATACCCACTATATACAAATAAAAACTAAAAATATTAAATGTTATATAAGTATATACTTATGTTTTATAATGACAAAGATGTTTATGCAAACATAAATAACATGAAAATGATATACAAATATATAAATATAAACTAACCAAAATTATATATTTATATATAAATATACAAAAAATTGAAATCAAGAGTGAAAAGTTGAGCAAGTTCTCATTAAGATTCTGAATACAATCACCTGCTATCACCAATTCCACTCAGCATTGGAGGTCTAGGCTAGTAAGGCAAGAAAGACAAGTGTGAGGATTAGTGAAGAAATAAAAGAATTTGAAAAGTAAAATGCAGTCATTAATTACAGATGATACTATTGTTGCTGTAAAACTCAGAAGAAACCCAATTAAATTATTAGAGTTCATAAAAGTCTTTAGGAAATTTTCTGGCTTAAAAAAATCAATTGAATTTCTGAATGCCAGCAACAAATAGAATAAAATCATTTTACTAATATTTTTCATAATAGTGTTTAGAAATAAATCCAAAGAAGTGCAAGAACTTTATGAAGAGATCATCAAGCTTTATTGAAGGGCAGCAAAGAAGACGTAAATAAATGGAGAGAAGATATAACATGATCATTGGTTTGAAGACTCAATATTGTAAGGATGCCAATTCTTCCCAAACTAATCTATGGCTTCAATTCAATCCCAAACAACATACCATAGGTTTTTGTTTCTGAAATTTGACAGGCCAATTCTAAAATTAAAGTGGAAGAACGAAGGGCAAAGAATAGCCCAGCCATTCCTGAAGAAGATGAATAACATAGGGGACCTGCCTTGACAGGTTATCAAGGACTATTATAAAGTTGTAGTAATTAAGCAAGCATAGTATTAGCATAGGAAGAGACAGAATGAAAAATGAAATAGTTTAGAGCATCCAGAAACAGATACAGAAATACTAAGAAATTTGAATTTGACAGAACTAGCTGTGTGTCCCATTGAAAAAATGGCAGACGTTATAATAAAGGGTGTTGGGCAATTGACCATCTGTCAGGTGGGGGGGAATTGCACCCTTATCTCACACCATATGCAAAACAAATTATCTTAGGTAAATTAAAATTTTAAACAGACAAAATTGTAAACTTTTTACATAAAGTAGAAGAGTCTCTCTATATATTAATAAATATCCAAACATAAAGGTTGAATAATTTGACTCTATTAAAATCAAGAATTCCTGTTTATCAAAAGACGTACATGAGTGAATAGGAAAACCACCAAGTAGGACAAGATTTTTACACACACACACACACACACACACACACACACACAATCCACAAATGAGTAATGTTCTGAATATATAAAGAATTCCTATAAACCAGAGAGTGGAATGATAGTTAGCAGAGGCTGAGAAGCAGGGAGGGATAAAGAGAGGTTGGTTAATGAGTATATAGGTAGAATAAGTTCCAGTGTTCAAAAGCACAGCAGGGTAACTAGAGTTAACAATGATTTATTGCATATTTCAAAATAGTTAGTGGATTTAAAATGTTTTCAACATAAAGAAATGATAAATGTTTGAGGTTATGGCTATGCTAGTGACCCTGAATTGATCATTTACACATTGTATGCATGTATCAAAATATCACATGCATTGTATAAATATGTACATATTTTTTACCAGTAAAACATTTCTTAAAGAATTTCTATAAATCAGTAGGTAGAAAAATAGGTAGAAGTCTTCACAGGAATATCACCAAAGAGTAAATCTGAATGGTCAATAATTATAATAAAATATGCTTAAGCTCAATCACAATGAAATATTTCATATCTATAAAATTGACAAAATTTAAAAATTTAGCTATATTAAGTTTTGTTGACCATGTGGATCAACTGGAATTTTATTTTATATTTAGCAATTTAAAAAAAATTAGTAAAGTTACTGTGGGAAGCAATTTGGCATTATCTGATATATTTGAAAAGAAATATACCCTATTTTTTTTTTTTTTTTTTGAGACAGAGTCTGTGTTGCCCGGGCTAGAGTGCCATGGCATCATCCTAGCTCACAGCAACCTCAAACTCCTGGGCTCAAGCAATCCTACTGCATCAGCCTCCCAAGTAGGTGGGACTACAGGCATGCGCCACCATGCCCGGATAACTTTTTCTACATATTTTTAGTTGTCCATCTAATTTCTTTCTATTTTTTTTGGTGGGGAAGGGGTCTTGCTCTTGCTCAGGCTGGTCTCGAACTCCTGAGCTCAAACCATCTGCCCACCTCGGCCTCCCAGGGTGCTAGGATTACAGGCGTAAGCCACTACACCAGGCCAGAAATATACTCTATGAGCCAACAATTTCATTCCTGTTTCCCAGAGAAAACTGTTACGTATGCTCACCAGAATGGAGAAGGTTTATAGTCATGGTGCATGTAAGAACAAAAACCTGGAAGTAACAAAAATGTCCATCAAAAGGAAACTCTACAGCAGTGAAAATGAATGGATAACAGCTACATTCAACAACATGATGCCCCACAGGAATGAAATATTAAGAAGAAAAAGCACATTGCAGAAGGATTTTCATAGTACACTTCCATTTGTAAGGCTCAAAATCATACAAACTAAACAATATAATCCTTAGAGATATAAAAAATACAGTAAAAGTATAAAGAAAAGCAAAAGAATGATTATTCTAGAGGAAAGTGAAATAGACGGATTTATGAGGGGTTCACAGGGGACTTCAAAGATAGTGCTAACGTTCTTTTGCTCAAACCAGGTGCTAGGTATGTGGGTGCTCATTACTCGGCTACTTTTTCATACCTAACACGATTTTAGAAAAGTTTCTTGTATCTAGCATTTGATAAATGCAAACTTTTCAATGGCATGTAGGAAAATGCCCCAACGCCTTACCTTGGCTATTGATTCATTCTGGATCTGGTCCCCTTCTAGTTTCCAGCCAAATCTCACCATAATTCTCTCCACATTTTTCCCCACCTTACATTCATTATGGCAGTCATACTCGGCTTTTTTCATTTCTTTGAACATACAATGCTATTCACTTTGTCTGGAATATTCTTTCCACTTCTACTTGCCGGGTCAATGCCTCACTTCCTCTGAGAAACCTTCCATGAACATCCCAAGCTCCTTTCTTAGGTTAAGGGACCCTGCCCTGAGCTCCTACTGTCGCCTGTAGTTCCCTTAACATTACACTTAAACCCTTCACGTGATTACTTCCTGTAATAGGCAGTATGCTTGGTGACAGCAAAGACCAAAGCTATCTTGTGCATTGTCATACGTCTACCATGTAACCCAGTGCCCAGAACATAAACAGCACCTGATAAATATTCCTTGTTTAATTAAAAAAGCTTTTCATATTAGATAGATCTAATGGTTACAGAATAATTTCTTATATTGAGTCTGCTCCTCGTTCCTTGCAGGTTTACCTTTGGTCCCATTTGTGCCTGAACTGTATCATAAAGCAAGGTACACGGCAGGTGATTAAACCTGCAGGAGAACTGGCCCCAGGTCAAGAGTCAGGAGTGGTAACTTGTGGTACAGGGACTTATACTTTCCTGTCCTCTTCTAACCATGATTCTTTATATGCAATAAAATGGAATAATACATTTTTATGTTGTTTATTTCATAGAATCATTGAAAGATCATATACAAACAATGCAGATGTTAAAAACAATTATCAGGTAATTTGAATTCAAATTAAATCTTCTTTTGATATGTGTGTAAGGGCGTGGACAGCATTTCTTTTAAATATTGTCCTGGAACATGGCTGCAGCATTTTTTTTTTTTTCTAAATCTCTCTGATTTCTCTTTTTCCTCTGCGTATTGTAAATGTCAGTGAAAACTCAGTTCAGGAGTGTGATACGAGGAACAATTTCCAAATCTAAAATTCTTGAACAAAGTTCTTCCTTTTTTCTGTCACGTATGGTTATCAGGTCACAAATTTGTTTCTTGAGAAAATGAAGGCACTGTTTATTCTTCATGAGGGATTTCAACAGACTCAAAATGTTGAAATTATATTAGTAACATGGCATGGTTTGCCATACATGAAGTACTAATCCAACGTCCTGTCTTGCTTGACTGTAGCTTTTATCGTCTTCGTATCTCTTGATCAGCCTTTTTCTTTCTGGAACTTCTCCAAAGATTCCCTTCATGTCCTCACCCTCCTTCTTTGAGGTGATGACCCTTCACTGGACTCCTGGTGTTTCTCTCTGTGGACATATTTCCCTGAGCCCTATTTTTCCTTTCCAGTTAAACAACCCCTCTCCTTTTCAGCCTTTTAAATGTCACCTTTTGGATTCTACTTGTCAGCTGGATCAACAGAATGACAAACCCATGAACTCCCAAAAAGAAGCTAATGGAATGAAACCACCTCCCCATATGGGAATTGCAGATAACATTTCCAACTTTTTCTGATACATGTGCAACATTTTTGTGTATGAAAAGCAGTGAAATAAGACTAAAAGTCCCAACTCGAAAAGACTGAATGAAAAGTCCTCAGTCTTGGAATACTGAAAAAAATATCAAAGAAAAAGATGAAAATCTATTTAGAGCTTAATTTGTTAATTCAATCAGTTTATGCACTCATTCTGGAAATATTTATTGACTGACCACTATACACCAGGCCTTATTCCAGGGGCTAGAGATACAGCAAAATAGGTGATGGTCTGAGTTCACTGACATACCTTCCAGAAAGAGAGGAAGACAGGGAAGCACATAACCAAATAACCATGTATTGCCTTTATAGTTTGTGCCCCAAAACTGCAGAAACTTTTGACAAAGGTAATAAAATAAATATTCTTAATGAAAGTACATATTTATTAATCAACGAGCATTCCATTCTGGTGATACTTTCAGAATTCAAGAGAAAACATCTTCCAAATGATTTCATTCCCAGAGAAAACATTAGTCTTTTGAATTTGCATGTCACCCCAGGGCCACATTTTAAAAACACATTTATTCACAAAATGATTGTCTTCATTTTACCAGTAAGTGATTTTATTTTTTCTTTTAGGATATTTCAACTGGGTACTTCATGGTCCACATTGTTCCAAAGTTAAAGCTATTCTCATGTTGTAAGGAAAGGCACCTCTGGAAGTTGTGTTAACTCTTATGGTACACTAGAGTGCCGTTTAATACACCAAACCAATACTATTCAGCAACCTTAGACAGTCCCTTATACACTTGGGAAATTTGATTCAGCACCTGTACTATTGTTTTAGAATACTTCCCTAAAGGAAACATTTTCTCCAGGTAATGAAAAATACCTTGAAAAGAAAGAGAGCTTTCAAAATTTGAGAAAGTGCTCTGAGAGAGATATGCAACAAATGACTATTGAGAATCTTATCACTTGAGTTGCAATTTTGCTCCAGCATTTTACGGCAGGAAGTGAAAGCCTGGCTGAGAGACGGGAGGACGCTGTCCATCAAGTGTCTGTCAAATTATTCACTGAAAAGGTCATTCCAATGACAATTATTCTTCTAGCTGCTATCACATTAGGAATTTTTGCCAAAGAGATTTTTAAAACTCCACAGAACAGACTGAGAAACTTTGAACAATCTCCATCTGTGAAATCTAAAAATCAGTGCAGAATGCTAATAGGCATATATGATAATATTAATTGCATGCTTTAGAAATATGAAGTTGCTAAAGATAAATAATTGTTGGATGATTTCTTCTTACTCAGAAATAGCTGAGCCCTACACAAAAAGGAATGTCACCATTTGAGGGGTTTATGTTTAGTTTGATGTATTACAAAACTGGATTTAAGAGCTCAAGGAGAGGTTATGATTTACTGATTATGACAAATTAATAATTGCCAATGCTGAGATAAATCACAGCTTAAGGTTGATTTGTTCTGTCCATATACTTCATAGTTCTGTAGATATGTTTTAAAGAAGGATGACTCAAAAGCTTATTTTGATACTGTTATTCCCTGTGCACTTTTGACACAATTGTTGACTTACATACCTACAGGTCCTGAGGTTTCCTTTCAGTCAGCAATGGCCCCAGACAGGGCTAAATAAAATAATCCAGTTAAAAGATGACACATATCTGCCACACCCAAGACGGTCTCTAGCATAGGGCCCAATTAAGCCTGTTTCAATACAATTCAAATGCTTCCACTCCTCTCCTCCTTTGTCTACGTCTTACACACCTTCCAGATCCTGCCAGATCTTCCCTGCAAATGAAGCCAGCTCCCTCCATCCATTTTGTCAAATTCCAGCCTTGTTCATGTTTGTGGTGCAGGGCAAAAACAAAACATTGTGAAATTTCCTTCTCTTTATTTTTGCAGCAAATTCTTAGTGAACTGCATGTTTTCTTGAGTTCACACACATTCTAATAGATACAGTCAATTTTGAAACATTCCTCTCCCATATAAGAAATTCCCGTCTTTAGTATCGATAGTATCCACTCCACCAGTTAAGTTTTTAGTCTTGGCGTCCAAGTTGATATAGATTATAATTTCTTAGATGAGCATTAGGAGTTCACTAATTTTTCTGTTTGGGCTTTAATACATAATTTTTAATTTTTTTTTTTTAATTTTTTTTTGAGAGCGAGTCTTGCTGTTATAACGCATAATTTTTAAAGGAAGGAAAGTAGAGCCGGGCGCGGTGGCTCACGCCTGTAATCCTAGCACTCTGGGAGGCCGAGGTGGGCGGATCGTTCTGAGCTCAGGAGTTCGAGACCAGTCTGAGCAAGAGTGAGACCCCATCTCTACCAAAAATAGAAAGAAATTAATTGGACAGCTAAAAATATATATATAGAAAAAATTAGCCGGGCATGGTGGCTCATGCTTGTAGTCCCAGCTACTTGGGAGGCTGAGGCAGTAGGATTGCTGGAGCCCAGGAGTTTGAGGTTGCTGTGAGCTAGGCTGATGCCACGGCACTCGCCCCAGGCAAAAGAGTGAGACTCTGTCTCAAAAAAAAAAAAAAAAAAAAAAAAATTCAAAATGGAACCAACTGTATCATCAAGCATTAATTAACAAGTACTTGTAAGTCTTCATTATTTGATTCTTCTCCTGAATTTTATTTTGGCATTTTGCTATAAGCTGGTGTCAAGAAAAATTATCAAACCACCCAATGACTCGACATTGTATTTCCTCGTAAGTGCATTTTTGGTCATTCTGTCCACAGTATTAGTGTTTTCCTTAGGATGAGTCCCTGGAGAAAGTACTGACTACCAAGAAAAACTGTTCTTCTGCGTAACCAGCTGACTGTACTTCACAGTACTGTCTTTAAGGGCGAGCTCTCTGAACCGACTGCAAACATTCAGAGGCAAATCCGGAACCTCCCTCTGACAAGAGCACCAGACTGCAGTGCAGGCGCTCGGAGTACTGACTTACACTAGGCTTTGTTTTGGGTTTCATTTCCTATCTTGCTGCTCTCTGGTGTATTTCATTTATCCTGTTCTCTTTTATGTATTACATAAGCAGTCCCAAATCCTTTGGGGAACAAAATGGATTAAAACGTAAGTATATTCAAACCCTATTCTGTACAAGGCATTGTGCTAAGCTCTGAGGACACAAAGTGGAAAAAGCCATCCCTGCTGGAAGACATTTACACGTTTGAAATATCAATGTCATATAAACAGTGCAACGTGCTATTATTTTGAAGGAGAGATTCCTACCATTCTAAAGCGATCAGGAAAGGCTTTAGTGGAAGAAAACGGCATTTGAACTGGGTTTTGAAAGACAGGTGCTCTAAAGGTAGAAAAAAGAAGGCCTGTGTCTAAGCAGAGACAACGGGAGAACCAGGCACATTCACAGAATGGTGAGAACTCCAGTGGAGATGCGGTGTGCAATCGGGGATAAATCCCAGTTGCGGAAACAAGGTGGTGGCCACGTAGCAGTTGGCTCCTCTTCAGCACCATCGTCATCGATGGGTCCCTGCTGGGTAAGGGTCTAGGCACTACAGCTCTAAAGAGTATAAAACCATGAGATGTGAGCTTTGTTCTCAAGGGATTTATCACCTATGGTGGAGTAACAGGAAACATAGGAAGTTATAAACAAATATAAAGTGGTAATGAGAAAGTTTAATCAATGTCATAAGGACTTCGGATGGAACAGTTGAAGGAGACCTCTTTCTGGAAGGAGGATTTGAACTGGTCTGAAGAGCAGGACCGAGCCAAGCAGAAAGCGGAGATGACTGTGTTACAAGTAGAGACATTAGCGTGACTACAAACAGGAAGGGACTTGGGGCTGGGGGATGATGATATATAATGGTTTCACTGAAGGATGAAGTTCACGAAAATGAGGGCAAATTAGGCCAGGGGTGGTGACTCATGCCTGTAATCCCAGTACTTTGGGAGGCCGAGGTGGGAGGATTGTTTGAGCCCAGGAGTTCAAGTCCAGCCTGGGCAACATAGAGAGACTCCACCTCTATCAAAAAAAAAAAAAAAAAAAAATTAGCCAGACGTAGTGGCATGTACCTGTAGTACCAGCTACTGAGGCAGGAGGATCACTTGAGCCCAGGAGTTTGAGATTACAGTGAGCTATGATTGCACCATTGCTCTCCAGGCTGGGCAACAAAGTGAGATCCCATTTCTACAAAAAAAAAATTTTTTTAATTTAGCTGGACGTGGTGGTACATGCCTGTAGTCCCAGCTACTGGGGAGGCGGAAGACTGCTTGAGCCCAGGAGTGGGCAAATTAGACAAAGATTTTAATTTAGCATAATATTTTGATTTTAAACATCATCGTCCAGCCTGAGCAAGAACAAGAGTGAGACCCTATCTCTACAAAAAATAGAAAAATTTTCTGGGCATGGTGGTGCATGCCTATAGTCCTAACTACTTGGGAGGCTGAGGCAGGAGGATAGCCTGAGTCCAGGAATTTGAGGTTGCTGTGAGCTATGATGATGCCACTGCATTCTAGCCAGGGTGACAAAGAGAGACCCTGAAAAGAAAAGAAAAGAAAAGAAAAGAAAAGAAAAGAAAAGAAAAGAAAAGAAAAGAAAAGAAAAGAAAAGAAAA